>AYEL01076187.1:0-60141 GCA_000484575.1 Olivierus martensii | reverse complement strand
TAAAAATATTATATATAATATCGAATTTAAAAAAAAAAGAAAAATAGATATATATATATTTTTTTGATGAATTATATGTTTATTAAAAATAAATGCCTGTTAGAAATTTAAGTAAAAGTTAAAAATAAGTAAAAATGATAACATCTTTGAAAGAACACGAGAACCTATTGTTACATTCAACTTTTAATCAAAGACTTTCCGACAAAATCTTGAAAATAATACAAAATATTCTCTGAAAGTAATTTGAACTGAACGTCTATTGTGAACGAATATATGGATAATCTAATAATATCTATTATTCTACTCCAGTTATTCAAACAGTTCGCTTAAATATAATAATCATTTTTGAAAAATCAATTTTTTTTTTTCTGTTTTTAAGCATTAAACTAACTTTATATTTTGCCATTATTTTCGAGTTATTAAGACTCCATGATTTATTGATTGTTTTATTTTCTTTTTCTTCTTTTTTCCTGTGATCGATTACTACGATCTGCTTCAGATAAAAATCGGTGCTTAGCATGTATAAAAATTCTTGAGTATTTTCACAAAATGAAAGTCAAAGACTAGAAATAATACCAGAAAAAATATTTATATTAAAAAGACATTACTGAAACGATTTTTACATAGGCATAGGCCATAGATAGCGTAACGTTACGAGATGTGGTATACGAGCGCGCATAATATAAATCTAGTTGTTTTAATATAAGTGTAGTAAATTCCTTAATATTCCGTCTTCAGAATAATAATCAAATAGAAGAGAATCACCGGTTTGAAGTTTTATTCAGCCTGAAGCAAAGTCAAGAAAACGAAATCATTACAACGGTACTCTTAAACATAATGAAAATGTTACATCTAAATTCCTGGAAGCATCTTCTTTGTCTTCAACGTTTCACACAGAAAATATTTTATATTCATAAAGATCCCTTATATTCAATTATCCATTTAATAAAATGCAGTCACTTGTGATGATGTAAAGTGAGAAATGCCAAAAATGAAAGAGAGGAACTTGAATGAGCTTCAGGCTTTTAATGAATTCAAGTTTATCGACTGATGTCATTCCAAGGGTTCCAGTTTCCAACTGACTGCTTTAGCAAACGTGTACAGAATGACCAAATAGGGAGAAATTATAGAAAGTCGTTTAAAAGGTCTCATCTCGTACAAGTGAATACGTTTCAAATAAGACATTAAAGAACTAACAAAATAATATAATTTGTTGGTAGAAAATAAATCACGGGAGAGAAGAAATAATCAACTTCCTTACCGAGGTAAACAGTTTCTGCTAAATTTATTTTTTGAAGAGAATTATCTTAATTATGCGTTAGGTAATATCTTTGTTTTAACCGAATAGCTAAACTTCTAATTAAATTAATTATTCTATTAATTTTGCAGAATTGAATCTTATTTACTCAACTTTATTTTTATTTCAAGAAAGAAATTTTTCATCTGTTGATTATCCCACATAAAAGCTCGTTAAAAATATATTTGAATTTTCTGAAGAATGTATTCTTCTCTGCAGCTAACAAAAATATTTCAGAGGGATTTTATTTCGATTTGTTTCGATTTTTGTTTTAGTGAGAAAACGGTGTCAACCTTTTTTTTTATAATTTAATATCTTATTTTTATTTATTGCTTGGAAAACTGCATTCTTACTGTTTTGTTTACACATAAGAGATTAATTCGTAATAATTTCATTTTCTTTGCTCATTTTCTAGATTTTTTCCCCCTTTCCATTGGCACGTAAAAAAGAAAAATATTTTTCATTAGAAGTTTAAAACAAATAAATAAATTATTACTCATTTAAATTTTATTCATAATTTATTACAAGAATGAAGTTAATTCCTGTTTCATTAATTTTACGGAATTTTTAAAAAGAAAATGGCCTTACGAAAGAAAAAAATAATTTTTTTTTTGTACGTGATGGTAAAATCTATTCCCATTTCAGACACTGTATAGATTTTTTTTTTCCTGTTATAAAGTATAAGAGATAAATCAAATTAAAAAACATTTAGATAATAGAAAAATCTTCTGTTTCGAATTATAGCATCACAAGAGAAGAATCAATCTCTCATCGTGACATAGATCAAACCATAATGATTGATTAAATATAAACTAGAGAGACATTTCTCTTTAGGGCAATAAGATCTCGCTAAACGACAAGAAGAGATTCTTGCAGTCATTAACAACAATAAAAGCTTCTCTTTTATCTCTTACAACTAACATATAAATAAAATTTATAATTTTAAATATATAAAAGTTAAAAACTTGTTCAAAAATAAATAAAATTACATCTATAAATTATATTAAACCAACGTTATTCTTGCCCAAAGGTATTATTGTCTTAAATATTTTTTTAATTTAAACATAATTATAGTTTTAATATTTATTTAAATAAATTAAATTTTATTAATCATAACAGATGTCGACAGTAACTCCTATCTACGTATTATTCGCTTTACATCTTAATATATTCGTTTAATAATTACTCGCCTAACTAGTACGCATTTTAATATTTCAAAATTTACAACAAACGTTTAATGTTTACTTTGGAAATTATCTAAAAAAAAAATAATAATAATAATAAACCATTACAGTAAAATAAATAGTAAGTAAACAGAGTTACAACCGAGAATTATCACTAGATGTCAGCACAGACAAATAATAATATTACATTTTCTTTACTTCATGAAACAAGATCAACTATCCTCGTGTTTGTCATATAAACCTTGTTACACGAGTGTACTTGCCATAACAGATTTATTGTACATCTCATCATTCCAAATGTTAATGCACAATGATGCTTTATATGTAAGATAATAATTCCTATAATAAGAAATAACAAGTTTCGAATCGTTATTTCTCTTCATTACATTAAAATTTATTATATCCGCTATTAAATTAGCAGAAATATCCATCGAGGAACATAATTAACCAAGACGAATACCAAAATTTATTTAATTAATAATTAAAGAAAATTTGATAATGCTACAAATATCGAACGGTCGAGATACGAGCAATATTTATAAATAATAAAACGTCTTAAAATTATTTATCGTTAATTGAATATAATAATAAACATCCAGACGAAAGATCACTAAATTATTTAATTTAAATGATTTCTTTATTTAAATAAATGGCGAATAAGTAGTCGTTTAGTTTATTCGCCAGGTACCGTATATAATAACGAGAAAATTAAATTAATTAAATCGATGTTTCTATATTTTATTATATAAATGGTAATAAATTTTAATTATAAATGTTGTTTTAAAACAATGATGAAATTAGAAATGTTTGCTTTCGTAGATCACTCGATATGACTCATTAACTCAGACATCCATTTTAGTAAACAAGAGAGACAAGAATAAACATAAAATTCTTCATTTTCTTGTCTCCTGATAAAAAGATACGTTTAAAACTTGTAACAAAAGTCAATGATTACATGTAGCTGTTCTATTTATTTCTTCTTCTTTTTTTTTACTTTAACGATTATCTACACCCAACGAGTTTACTTCCTTTAATTCTTTTTATTACGTTATTAATTTTAAATAAAAGTACTAAATAGTTATTCCTAGATAAATTGTTAATTTATAAATAGCTTTTAGTTTCCTTTTTTTTTATTTTTAAAATGATAATAGAATGAATTATAAAAGTTATTTTCTTTGGAATTAGATAATGTTTGTTCTTATCATTTTTTCTGCGTGAATAATTCTTTAAAATATTCATCCGTGTCTTATTTTTAATACAATGATTTTCACAAGAGACTTCTTCAATTGATGTTATTACAGATAGTCAAAACCTAAGGGACTTTTCACTCCTCGCTTTAAACAACATTAATTCTTGTTTAATCTGACACAAAATATTCATCTGATAAAACTTTTATTATAATATTTAAATTTCTTATTAAATTTTCTTATTTGGATTTACAAATGAACTATCTTCAGATTTATTTTGATTTTAAATAATTTATCGAGTTAAATTATGAAATGTCTTTCATTTAAATAATTTATTTATTTTCTTAATCAGATTATTTTATTAGTTAAATCATTAAATCTTCCCGATTTTTCTCCTTTCGGTTTTAATGAATTATTTTTGTTTTGTTAAATTCTATTTAACATATCTAACAGTAGAAAAATTAAATATAAAAAGTAAACAGTTTGCGTTATTTTTATTTTAGTTTTTAAAAGAATTAATTTTTAGAAATTAGAAACATAAATAAATTTTTAAAATGTAAATTGAAGTATAAAACTTCCGAATTAATTTATTTGAAAGATATTCTTTCTTTAATTTGAATAAATTACTTTAATTAATTTAATAAAATAAAATCCTAATAAATTTGAAGATTTATCGAGTTAATCAATATTTGTTATTAAAATAAACCTCACGTATATATTGCTCTAATTTTATTAAACAACTACAGTTAACAATCTAGCTTTTTTTACCTTAAACTGGATAAATAATTTCGGAAATTTCTGCAGGCTAAATAGATGGATTTTATATTTCTGGTATGCATTTATATAGGTTGATTTATATAAATTATAAAAAATCTTATACATTTCCACAAATATAGATGATAACATTTTTAAAAAAGATCAAAAATATAAAGAAAAAAATTGAATAAATAAAGTCATTCGAAATTTAATTTTTTTTTAATCAAGTGATGAAAATATAGATTTAAATATTATTGCACTACGTCTATTTTTAGCTTGTCATATGATATAATTGCTTAGATTTACACTGTTTTCAGATTATCGACTGGATGAGCTGATTAAAGAATTTTTTTTTTGTTATTAATTTTTTTATGTTGCTTATTTATAGAATGGAATATTGTTCACCACAGATTTAAGGATATTGAAATTCTTAAATAATTTATTTATTTTTTTTATAATACAACTTCGAGTTGTTACTCGATTTTTGTTCGTGTTTAATGTTGTTACAACTTGATTTTGTATTCCCATCTGTTTTTGCCGCAGCTGGGGATATAATGCTAAAATAAAAGTAACGAGAATAAATTTTCTCTGTAATAATAAACACAAATAAATTCATCCTAAATTTTTATTTTATGGCTTTCTAATCCGATTTAATCTGGTAATTTAATTCAGTAAATTCGGGTAAAAAAATAATAATGATGATAAGAAGAAAAATAACTTGTTTATGCGATAATTTTCATCAATATTCAATTGATGTGATATTCATCAACATTGTTCTAATTTAAACGTATGATCGATTCTCTCGATCACGTGATTCGAATTAAATCGATCGTTTCCAAGATATACGATAATTAATTTAATCATTCGAATTAATGATTTGCATTCTGAATAATTTTAGAAAATAATTGATAATAATGCGCATTTTGAATCTTTAAAATATTACAAATTAAAACTATTTATTTTGTTTATAAATCTTAAATTCTGAAATGTTTAAAGTTATAAAGTGCGATCGATAGACGTGATAATATGTTATTAATTAATCCAATTAAGTGAGAAATTAGTGAAACTTAAAAATCGATTTTTGCCTTTTTTTTAAACAGAATTCGAATGCAAAATCGATTTTCAGATCGATGGAATAAATTGAAAATTCATTAGTTATCGAAACACAGTTTTAAATTTTAATACAAATACCGTACATTAGAATTTTATGATTGATTATGATTGTATTTAGTAATCATTTATATTTTTCTCCCTACTGTTAGGAAAAAATTATAAAACTAGAATTAAATTATTAATTTATAAATATATATATATATATATTTATACTGGACGAATGCCCGAATAATTTTGGTGTACAGATTTTTTAAAATTCACCAGCGATTAATTATGGCGATTAAAATCGAGTCGTTCGAGTAGATTTAATTAACGACTTTTATTATTTGTATGCTTTTATAATTAATCTGCACCTCGACATTGAAGTATTCACGTCTCTAACAATTATCGATATAACTTAATTATCTGTGATTAAATATCACAGGTAATTAAGTTGGAGGATTAAAAGATGACAAACAATATCTCTTGTCGATCTGCAGACGTAATAAAAAATAAAATAATTTCTTTTAGGTGCAACTACTCTACTTATGTCTCGAGAAAGTAGCGCTTATTAAAGTTAACAATAAAAAAAAATTATTTAATTTAATTTTTTTTATAAATTTTTTAATTTGAGCGTATGGCAAAAGTGATTAAAATTGCAACATAAAAAAATTATTGGCTTAATAATGTGTTCTACAATTTTTAATCATTAATGTACCATTCACTAACTACAATCGATATAATCTATCACTTCCAAAATGGCGGAAGACGAATTATGTTTTCTTTTTTTAATTTATCTAATTTTCCTGGGGTTTGTTTTATTAACCAGCATGCTATCGATTTTTATTTTACCTTTTACTTTTTATGTATTTTAGCTTAATGCTTTTAGAACTTAATTAAAATTCTAACATTTGTGTTTAAATAATTTTTAATGCCGTGGAAACAATCGACGACTATATTATTATTATTTTTTTTTTTTCTAGTGCAGAAATAGGAAAAAATACACATATATATTTATTTATGCAGTCGAAATTTGATTATAATTCATTAAAAAAATTTTAAGAAGAGATTATCTTCAGAAACTGCAACGGTTGCGATTTGCATTAATTATCCGAATATTCCTTCCATCACGATTCTTGTTTTCTTAATTCCTAATTGGATATTGATTGAGATAATTCCGTTCAAAGCATCGAGAAGTAACGCAGTACGCGAGATTTATTTTCGCGATTATAATATTTATTATTAATTTTATTTTACTTATTTAATAAACTTTACAGTCAGCT
The DNA here is from genome assembly GCA_000484575.1 of Olivierus martensii. Lineage (NCBI taxonomy): Eukaryota > Metazoa > Arthropoda > Arachnida > Scorpiones > Buthidae > Olivierus > Olivierus martensii. The sequence goes on along the minus strand of AYEL01076187.1, from coordinate 53,342 downwards.
GTATGAAATTCCGGATTTTTGATGCATAAATTTACATACATATAGAGTTATCTTTCATTGTTATGATTGTAAGCTGTCTTCAGATTATATTTCATTTACGGGCGCGAAATTTATCAACATAAACGTGCTCATTTAATATTTATAAACGAAAGATGACAAATTTATTAACTGACAGATTTTCGCAGTTAATAATACCTTTATTCCTTAAGTGTAAATTGTGATCAGTTTCTTTTCAACACTGATATAATATACAGTTAAATGTAATCAATTTTTATATCTAATGTACTTGAAAATGATTACATAAGTGTAATTTACACTTAAATGTAAACAATTTCAATCATACTAGATGCAAAAAATTGTGATCAGTTTCTTTAATGATTAATGTAGTTTAAAATTAAATCTAATCAATTTCAAATACACCAGATGTAAATAAAAATTGTGATCAATTTCTCTTTAACATGATATAATTTACACTTAAATGTAATCAATTTTTATAACTAGTGTACTTGAAATTGATTAGATTTAATTGTAAATTACATTAATCATTAAAGAAACTGATCATAATTTTTTGCATCTAGTATACTTGAAATTGATTACATTTAAGTGTAGATTATATCACTGTTAAAGAGAAACTGATCCCAATTTTTACATTTAGTGTGCTTGAAATTGATTATAATTTAATTGTAATTTACATTAATCACTAAAGAAACTGATCACAATTTTTATATTCAGTTTATTTGAAACTGATTGCATTTAAATGTAAATTACATTGCTTTTGAAGAGAAACTGATTATAATTAACCGCAGTATGATACAGTAACTGCAGCATAAATAATTTTAAACACGTCATAGGTGTAGTTAAATATAAATTTATATAAAGAAAAACTTGATAATTACATATATGATTATCCTATTTCTACTTCTTTAAGAAAGTAATTCCCTAATCTGTAGTTTGTAACTCCCACAATCAACTTTTACTCGTCGATATAATTAAAGTAACTAAAAGGAAAGATAATCGATAATACCCGCCGTTCTTCGCTATTGGACGGTATCAGGAGAGTATAACGCGCCTGAGCAGCATATCAGCATCTACAGTTACTCTTTTTGGGGGATGTCATTTTGGCGGTAGAACTGACTGCTTCACTGACGCAAAAACTGTTCCTCGAACTTTAAATGTTACCGATCGTAGATCTTGCAAAAATAATCACCTTCTGTGCGACTTGATAGATAATAAGATATGATAATACGCAAGCGCACTTACTGCGGTTCTTAAAATGGTTAATGCGATTCTATACTTAATGGTAAGTTTCCATTTTTACTTACTTATTTATTTATACTCTAGGCTGTTTACAGCAAGCTGTCACTCACTTACCAATTTATTTGCTGTTCGAATATCAGTGTCCGTATGCAATACGTGTTACTACAGGATATGCTTGCAGTTCACGTAACAACTTAAACGATGTCAAATATTTTGTAAAAAGTTAATTGGAAGAGTTATTTTATTACGTGATATCCATTAATAATTCTTATTTCTGCTAAAATTTTAATAATTTCCTTTCTTGTAGGTGTACGGTTATGCATATTTTCGGAAACTTTAATGTAAAATAAATGCAGTAGCATTGAATCTGCAATATATTACGCTATTTGCACTTTTGAATGAAAAGTATATATATATATATTATATTATAAAAATATTATAGCCTATATATACTTAAACAAGAATATAATTATCATAATATATTTAAATTATAAAATCGTGTAAACTTATACAGTATTAATTTTATTACATACGAGTTTAAGTGTATATTATATTGTTAATAATGTGAAAATAATCATTATAGATGGAACATTTGCTTAACTATAAACTATAATAATCATATATATTGTTAATAATGTGAAAATAATCATTATAGATGGAACATTTGCTTAACTATAAACTGTAATAATCATGAGTGCAATTGATTATAATTATTATGTCTGTTTGTCATGTATATTAAACATTAAACTGATCGTATTTAAGTGTAAATTACATTAATCATGTGAGAAACTAGATCACAATTTTTATATCCAGTGTACTTGAAATTGATTATATTTAAGTGCAAATTACGTTACTGTTGAAGAGAAACTGATCATAATTTTTATATATATTGTACATTTAAGTGTAATTTACAATTAATTTTAATCAAGTTCAAGTACACTAGATATAAAAATTGATTACATTTAAGTGTAAACTATATCACTGTTGAAGAGAAACTGATCACAATTATTTGCATCTAGTGTACTTGAAACTGATTAGATTTAATTGTAAATTACATTAATCACTAAAGAAACTGATCACAATTTTTTGTTTCGAGTGTACTTGAAATTAATTACATTTAAGTGTAAATTACATTGCTGCTGAAGAGATATTGATTATAATTAAGTGTAAATTACAAATACGTTATATAATTATTTGATTATAATTATTCTGTCTATTTATCTAACTGAGAAATCTATAAAATAATTAGATAAAAAGTATGCTTAGCATTTTTTTGTGAATAAATCATTATGTAAATAATTCATTATGCATAATATAACTGTAGAATATGTTATCAAGAATATGCTTTTTGCAATATTTTCCATTAACTACATCGTGAGAAATGGCTTTTTTACGATTTAATGTACATTGCATTATTAATGAACAGACTTTTGTTAAATATTCATATTGCTTCATTTTACAATTGTCTTTACAACAGTTAAATATCATGATATTATAAATACAATTTTTTAGAATCAGTAGGCCCGCATTGTATATTTATATGTTTATAGAAAAAAATCTGTTAAATCCTCCCTTTTTTATAGAAGTTTATCAGACTCTGCTACCAACATTATAGCATCGTGAATACACGTAAATAAACATGATACGTGTGCCGAATTTTAACAGTTTCACTATTAATAATTCATAAAAACAAGTCAGATGAATCTTCGATATATCCAGTTAAAACTATATGTGACATACGAAAATCGCTTAACAGAGATTTCAATACTTTTTTAAAAAAATGAACAATGAAATATTTCGTCTAAGGCAGGTGTTATTATAGATTTTATGATGATATTATAACAAGAGAGCTTTACTGTTCACATCTTGTATTATGAGCCTATTTAGTATTTAAGCGCACACAGAATTTTTTATAAGAAAAATAATTATTGCATAGACTATGATAAGTGGCTTTCATTGTAAAAATTTGTGAAAATTATATTAAATTTTTATAATTTATTATGAATAATATAAAATAATCATTTCAAAATATCTTTCAAAATATTTTATATGAGCTGATATGTATTTTTGCACTCTGCTGCCCTATATTTAAAAAGCTATATTGTTATTTATTACACAATACGACTTTTTAACTATGCTAACTTTAAAAAAAAACAATTCAATTAAATTATGCATGCAAAAGTTTTTATTTCTTGTCATATACAATAGAAAACTAAAAAAATTAATTAAATATTAAAAACTTTCATTGAATTTCGCTAGGCAACTCTCTCGTTTCTTCAAAACTAACAATTGTAACATTAGCAAGAAAAGCTTTAAGAAAAAATCCATCAGACAACTTTTTTACCTTGTTAATGTTGTTATTTTTTTCCAGTTTATTGTTAGTTTGATTTAATCTGCTAATCACTACCGATAGTAAAAAACAGTTCGGTCCAGAGAGAAAGAGAAAATAAAGTTTTATTGTGCATCATAAAATGCGTGACTTTCAATCAAATAAAAATTACTCTTCTCGTCAACTAGCAACAACTAATTTCAGCATACGCTTATTTTTATTATTTTAAACGGTTATGATAGTTTTTTTAATGCATAAAACTCGTTATGCGAATTCGAGTTAGCTATAAATATGTGTACGTGACTCGGCATAAACGTTATTTTATATAGAACGAACGTTAATAATAGCAGAAAATAATGATATATATTAAATAAAATTATTTTAAAATATTTACTACTCTATATACAGACGATTTTCTTAGAATGAAAACCTTAAACATAAAAGAAAGTTAGTTATCGAGTTTAAATTAATGAGTCAGATATCGAGAGAACTATTAACAGTTTAGACTCTTCCCAAGTAGAATCAGTAATTGAAAAAAATGGTACTTGCTCAGCAAACAAGATTATTGAGTACAATAAAGGTAGAGGTTAAGCGATCACTTTATATAAAATTAGTTCAGTAGGATGAATATATGGAAATTAATTCCCTTAAGTGGGCATTATATTAGCACATTAGTACAAGAGAGAGGAATTGTTTCCCAAAAGTGAACAATTAAGGTAAGGAAACTAATCTAACGCGTAACTCATGCAAATAATTAAAGTTAGCAATAGTTAACACACTAAATAGTTGAAAAATCTAAAAAAAATGTAAAATATTTAATGATATTTAGTCGTATTTATTGCAAATGCAGTTAAATACAAGAAGTGAACTTTAGACGAAAATTGACTGAACAGATTCTCTCTTTGAATAGAAATTAGGATTATAAGATTAGCCATCGTTGTTCAAACATTGCCTTATCCTTATTCCTTTTAAGTATTTAGGAAAACAATAATTTTAATTAAGTACTTTAACATAGCATATAATATTAACGAATTGTCATTCCGTAACTGGGTGCTTATCTAACAAACAAAAGAAAAGGAACAAGCCAAACAAATCAAAAAATTTTTAATGCAGTAAATATATATATATTTTTAATGAACTTAATCAGATTTGCATTTACTGGAAAAATCTAATTTTGAATTGTTGCCAAAATTAAAATAAAGAGCAGGTGTACCTCAGAAATAAATCTCAAGAACATTACAAAAAAAAAGGAAAAAAAACTATTATGTGCAAGATTTTGATAAAGCGCTATCAGCCATTTATTAAACTTTAAACAATTACGTATTACTTGTTAAAGACCCTACATATATAGTGAATTTTTTTTTAAATTAAAAATTGCCTACAGATTTCTACTGCAGTAATTCCCGTGTCAAAATTTGCATAAATATCCATTGTTTATGTCTGTCACTTGGAATAATTTTCAAATTTTAAATCTGACCAATAAACAGCATATGCTCGCTCACCCAATCAAACTATTTAAATTTAAAGTTTTAAGTAACCAATACGAAACGTATGTAATACTGTTTAACGAAGAAAATTATCCAATAAGAGTCAATTTTGATAAAAATTAAAAAAAAAAATTTGACCAATAAAAAAATTGATAATATTAATTTAACTGAATAGGAAAAATTTTATTATGTATACAATAAAAAATATAAAAGTTTATTTTAATGATAGAATATACAATATTTTCATTTATTTTTATTACTAATGCTGATTTAGTTAAAATTTTAATAATTCTATGAAAATTAGCTATTATTTTAAAGTAGAATTACTACAATAAGAGATTTTTTTTAAAAATAATTTCAATATTTGTTTTTATACCCCACACAAAATATTAAAGAGGAAACCATACAAAGTTCTAAATCTTAGCTTGTTAACTATGGATAAAAAACAAGAAACCTGTTAAATTCCGAATTAAATTCTTTAGTTAGAATAGTATATTTACTAAATATTTCACTAACAGCATTGTTAGTGAAAACTTAGTGAATTTTGCATTATCTTACCACATAAATAATAAATTTGGCTGGAAATTCTATTAGATTTTATATTTCTTTTTATTAGTTTAATTAATAAATTATTTAAGTTTAGTAGGAACCACTCTTAATTTTCTTTCGTGCGAAAATTAATTTTTTATAATTATTTTCAATAGGACAAGTTTATTCAATATCAAGAGTTTTCTTAAAAAAAAAAAAAATGATGTGTTAATAGAGAAATAAAATCAAATTTTATGCCCCGTAAAACTTCAACAAAAGAAAACGAGAACAAAATAAAAATTAAATTGGTAAAAATTTAACGATTAATTTAAAGTTAATAAATATTTAGCGAGAAATTCAGAAATTACAACATTATTTTTATAGTCCTTTTGTTCAGGAACTACACACTAAAATATACTTCACGCTTGACAGGTTTTATTTTTTCGTTTAAGTTAATGGAAAATATAAAAATAAATAAAATATTTCACAAAAGAAATTTTATTTTTTAGTTTCAATTTTTTATTAATAAAATATTAGCACGTTGTATTCAATTGCAGCGATCGGAAAAAAAAAAGCATTCATTAAGACGTTAATCTATTGTTACATGTAGACCATTATTACGTAAACTTATACATTTCAGCCAATCAGAAGATATCAATATACATCCATTTGTACCGTGCAGTATTGTCACGTGACAGTAAGAATATATCTATACTTGCTTTTACGTAACAATATTGTAGACATTGATGATGTAGATTACGCAGCAAATTATTGTTGTCCTTGAAATATCATAGATTTCAACAGTTAGAAGACAACAATATACAGTATATGCATTTGCCCCACAGAATATTGTTACGTAACAGTAAGAATATATTTATGCTTATATTTACGTAAAAATTTTGTTACATTTCAGATTACGTTCTTTGTTACGTTTTACTTGCTTTTACGTAACAATATTGTAGGTACTGACTGTATGTAGATTACGTAGCAAATTATTGTTATCACTGACACATCATAAATTTCAACAAACAGAATACAGCATATATGTATTTATCCCACGGAATATTGTTACGCAACCAATAAGATTATATTTTTGCTTATTTTTACGTAACAATATTGTAGGCACTAATACATATGTATTGTTACGTATCAGATTACGTTCGTTGTTACGTTTTATTTGCTTTCTAGCAATATTGTAGGCACTGAAGTATGTAGATTACCTAGCAAATTATTGTTATCTTTGACATATTATAGATTTAAACAATTAAAAGATAACAACACATATGCATTTGCCCCAGGAATATTGTTACGTAACAGTAAGAATATATTTATGCTTATATTTACGTAAAAATTTTGCTACATTTCAAATTACGTTTTACTTGCTTTTACGTAACAATATTGTAGGTACTGACTGTATGTAGATTACGTAGCAAATTATTGTTATCACTGACACATCATAAATTTCAACAAATAGAATACAGCATATATGTATTTATCCCACGGAATATTGTTACGCAACCAATAAGATTATATTTTTGCTTATTTTTACGTAACAATATTGTAGGCACTAATACATATGTATTGTTACGTATCAGATTACGTTCGTTGTTACGTTTTATTTGCTTTCTAGCAATATTGTAGGCACTGAAGTATGTAGATTACCTAGCAAATTATTGTTATCTTTGACATATTATAGATTTAAACAATTAAAAGATAACAACACATGCATTTGCCCCAGGAATATTGTTACGTAACAGTAAGAATTTATTTATGCTTATTTTTACGTAACAATATTGCAGGCACTAATACATATGTATTGTTACGTTTCAGATTGTGATTCGTTGTTTCTTTGACTCATCATCAGATTTCAACCAATTAGAAGAAACATGCATATATTTGTAACGTACAAATATTGTTACGCAACAATAGCAATATATTTATACCAGTTGAGAAATTTGCAAAATGTAAATATTAAATTGCATTTCGATAAAATGAGATAAGGAAATTTAAAACGAATTTACGGCTTTTTTTAAAACAAAAAAAAAACTTTATTGAAAATTTTTTCGTCGGTTTAAAACGTTTGATAAATTTTTCAGAAATATTCTCGATAAAACGCTTTATTCACCCGCAAATTATGCCGATTTTTATCTCTGAGACATTCTGGCATTTTATTTTGGAATGAGAGTTTTTTTTTTTTTATCGAGAGATTTGAAGTAATGGAGAAAAGTGAGACGTTGGCAGGACTGACAAATCGACAGTATGAGGTAAAAATCAAATGAACCGTATAATACAGACACCCGTGACTGACAAACTGACCCCGAAGGAATAAACTTACTTGCTAAGTCTGACTTATATATTTAATTTACTTCACAACAGACATCGATAAGCATCGAGTAAAGGGTAAAAAATAAAAATAAAAAAAATAAATAGGAACAACAAGATCGAATATAAAAAATTTAAATATCGTTCTAAATTATTTATTTTCTTGTAAGTATACCTTACTCCCTTATAATTTTCTACAAGTCATATATATATTTTTAAACACCTTCCAACCAGTCGTAAAACTTAGATAAGGTGTTTCTTAAAATAATATTTTTATCAAAGGAACACCAGTAAAAAAAAATCATTTAATGTACTCAATTCGAATTTTAGCTTCCGTAAGAACATAAAAAATTTATATAAAGTTTTTTTTGAATTTTTATTATTAACAACAATAAAACAATAAAAATTATAATATATTGTTACGTTTCAGATTGCGTTCATTGTTACGTTTTATTTGCTTTTTAACAATATTGTAGGCACTGATGTATGTAGATTACAATAGCAAATTATTGTTATCGTTGACATATCATAGATTTCAACAATTAGAAGACAACAATATATCTATGCATTTATCCCACGGAATATTGTTACGTAACAATAGGAATATATTTATGCTTATTTTTACGTAACAATATTGCAGATACTGTATTGTTACGTTTCAGATTGTTGTATCGTTGAGTCATCATCAGATTTCAACCAATCAAAAGAAATAAGCATACATTTGTGGCCTACGAATATTATTACGTTTTCAAGTAAATTACTTCTTCTTGATTCGATCTTTCGAAATTAATAAATAAGTGAATCAAATTTATATTTTAAATGTTTGGAAGGTATAATATCACGCTATGCTTGTTATCTTGAAAGTTAAATATGTTTTATTTTTAAATACTACTTACAGAAAAAGGATTCTTAACAATTTTTCTTCGTCTAACAGTTTGAAATAATGGTTAGAGAGAGACTATTATTTAAAATCTGGGATTTTGAGTTCTGAGACTAAACAAAAAAAGTTTAATCTGGAAAGAGCGATTTACTTCCTTACAAAGAAGCATTCGGGTTTTTTAAATGACCCTCATAAAGACATTGAGAAAATAAAGATTTTTATTCCAGTAATCGTGGACAAAACATTTAATTATTTATTTTTTAAACTATTTTCCTAATCTTTCGCTGTTGGTACATGTTTTCGTGGCATTCTGCTTCATTTATTTATTTTTTTTGAATTTTTTTCCTTTGCACTCAACTGAAAAATAATACATTTAAATTTATTGTTTCTGATATAGCACACACACATATATACAATATTATCAAAAAAATTTTTGCAAAAAAAAAAATACACATATATATAAAATGAAAAATAATGTTACAACTTTTCTGATTTGCATAATAAACTCGAACAAAATTAAATTAAAAAAAAAAATCGAAAAAAAGAGACCATGTATAGCAGATGAATTTTAATTAATTTAATTTTTTTTTATAACGTAGATAAACAAGTAAATAATTTTTTTTTAAAGTAAATAAATAATATTTAAGTATTTATTATAAATTCTTAATGGTGTAAATTAAATTTAACTGTGAAAATTCTATAAAACGTGATATTCATTATTACTCTTGCAAATGCTGCAATGAAAACAAACTACTTTAAAGGAAAACGTGACTTATCTAAGATCTTCAGTTAAAAAAAGGAAAGAAAAGTCAAGAATTGATTTTTCTTAATTTAACTTCAAATAATCCTATCAAATATTGAAGGTAATCTACAGTATATATATATATATAGTGTATATATAAGAGAAAAACATAAAATATTTTAATAATAATAATAAATTATACAGTAGTAACATATGTTTTCAAGTAAATTTCCTACTGATTAGGGGGATTTTCTATTGAACTTTTAAAAAAATGTTCGACAGAGATATATCTTATTGAAAGACATTTTAATGAAGATTTTAAGGATTATATTCATTTTTCAGAGATTTCTATCTAAATGAATTTAAACAACTGAGATTTTTAATGATGTTATAATGAAGCAGTGATTGTCTACTCAGCAAATAAACCATTAACGATCTAACGAAGTTTCAAAAGTAGTTAAAGAACATCATTTCGTGATTATTCTTTAATAATAAAATCGTGACTAATTTTATCAAAAATTTTCTGAAAGTACAACTGGTTTAAGTTTATTAAAAGTTTAGCAAAATATCTTTAGAGGCATCCTCACATTTACGGAGTTAAAACTACACAACGAGCACCAATCTAGAAAGTTTGGATTTTTCTGAGAGTTTGCAATGCAAATTTTTTTTATTTTATGTTCTAATATTTTGAAAAATTTTTAAACACTTACCAAGGTCTAAAGGATCAAGTACAGAAAGAGAGAATTTCTCTTCACTCGAGAGCAGTAAATTCTTAAATCCTACATGGATAAGTTTCTGGAATAATGGATGCTATTTAAAACCGCACGGTTTTGTATTCTAGAAAAAAAAAGACAAACAGTATGAAAATTTAATTTGAAAGGAAAACTTCACTGTTTTCTTTTATGTTTATGAATAAACAATCAACCTCTAAAACCATTAAAACCGTAAGATGGTTAAAGAAAAAGACGCGTGAACTTTCCAAAACAATTTTTTTACAAGTTACATTTTGGAAGAAACCACTGACTCCCAAATAACTCTCATAAGAGAAAAGATGTAGAGAAATGCAATTTTCAAAACCCATCTTCAATTTTGGAAATGTTCCAAAGTACTTTCGCTGGGAATTTGGCTTCTTATACAGGGAGCTCAGAGGCATCAGAGCATCGGCTTTTTGGCAGGTGAGTTGTCTTCTACTGCCATTTTTCACTTGCTAATTAGTTGGCAATCACGAAAAACGTATTTTTAAAAATGGAAGTTAAGAAAAACTTCTTCGGGTTAAAAATTCAAAAACGTAAGGAAAAAAAAAATATAAAAAAGTTGTAAATATTTAATTCTTCAATTAAAATTACTGATTAAATTCTAAATTTTAATAAGAAAAATCGAGAATTGGTACAAGGAACGGGAAGCTTTATTGGGACGACTTGCAAGATACTTAAATGGTCGCTAACCTAAATCGATTTTGGATAGTATAAAATTGGTTATATCTTGTTACCGTGGTAGCATTATGGAGCTTTAACGGCTGCAAGCATTGTTATTGCGGCAAAACTGCAGAATTCGCTCATTATTATTATTATTATTATTATTCCAGTTTACAGTTGATATTGCCCTAGAAGCATTTAGCAAGTAGTAACATCATTATCGGGCCTGCAGAATTCGCTCATTATTATTATTATTATTATTCCAGTTTACAGTTGATATTGCCCCCCTAGAAGCATTTAGCAAGTAGTAACATCATTATCGAGCATAATTACATATTTTAATACTTCCAAAAACAGCTAAAGATATTTGCATTAACACCTCAGGGTCTCTAGATGAAAACTTATTGCTGTAGCAGTAAATTAAAAGATATAATAAAAAAAGTGATTGCAAGTGAACTTATAATGGAAAATAAGAAAGAAAAAAAACATGATTGGAATTAATCGATTTATTTTGTGGTAAATCGATTAACTGCAATAATTTTCCACCAAGCGGTACTTATTCAATTAGTAATAGAAAAGTGATAAAAGTTCATGAAAACATGGCAGCCATAACTGAGGTTAGGAAACGTCCTTTTCATATTCGGTTGTAATTTAATCTACTTCCGAAAATCTTACATGCCCTTGAGGATTTGAGGCAAGATATTTCGATCACGTACAGGTAAAAATTGCTGTTAAATCCTTTTAGGAAAAAAAAAAAAAAAAAAACTATCATTCCATTAAATCGTTTGCCTGCAATTTCCTGGGGATGAGATCTTTAAGAGAGCTTTATTCAAACCCTTCGAAAATTGCATTCGAATATTCGAAGAAAATTAACCGTAAAGTCTAGCATAAATCGCTTATCGTGCAATTTTTGAAATCGCTCCGATCGATTTCTAAATTTGAAAACAATCCCTTCCTGCGGGATGATTGACAAATTTTAGATTTGAAAACAATTCTTCCGAGTGCGCTTATCGTGCAATTTTTGAAATCGCTCCGATCGATTTCTAAATTTGAAAACAATCCCCTCCTGCGGGATGATTGACTAATTTTAGATTTGAAAACAATTCTTCCGAGAGATAATTGGCTGATTTAAATTTGAAAACAATTCTTCGCACTCTCGATTGGTCAAATAGAAAAAAAAAAACAACGAATCGTCTTGAGATGATGCTTTTGAAAACTTTATATTATTTCTAGCAAAATATTTGAAATATCAAGAAGTTTCTTAAACATTTTCTTAAAATATTCTTTTTACTATCGATTTGACATTTTTATGGTGATATACAGTTATATATCTCTCATATTTCCAGAAATATCTTCTCTTAATCGATAATATCTATGTTCAATATTATAATATAATATATTTTTAAAGTTAAAATATTATTTTAGCGTATAGTATTTATATATATAATTTAAAAATAATAATAATATAATTTATATAAGTACATATTCAGTACGAATCCAATAAATTTATAATTAGCAGAAAAAAAACGTGTCAAATTAGCGTCATTTAGAGTAACAATAACATACTCTAAATGACGCTAATTACAAAATATATGTTTATTAATACTCCAAATGGTGCTAATATGATGTACGACGACAACTAAATTCTATCGGAAATTTATGCAAACGACATTTATCAATAGCAGTGTTGTAAAAAGAAAAATTTGATATAAAGTTTACGTTGATTCCAGCCAAGAAAAAGGATAAACAGGTATTTGTTGGAATACCAGTATTTGCATGGTAAATTGCTAAAAATGCACGAGGCATAGGAAGAGAAAGAAAAATGGATAAATTCCATTTCGGCTATTACTCTATCTAGAAAATGTACTTAGATATTATTCTCTAAATGATGGAACGAATACGGGTTATTTTGTTGATAAAAATGCAAGTTTTATTCCCCCTTCCTCCTCTTCTAAAGATTAAAAAAGGAAAAAAATTTCTGGAATTCTATCAGTTCGACTGCCATAAAAATATTGTAGTGATACCGAAACATTCTTTAATATTCATAACTTCTGTTTTGCAGTTGGCATTTGGAATTGTTCCAGGCGTACTGTCTGAAACAACAGAAATAACAGAATTGGAAAGAACCGAGAAGAAACTGGTAAGCATAATAAATCACGAATATTTACTATTAACTTTCGTATATATTTGATATCTCTGTTAGTGTATTCAGCAATAAATATTTTGGAAAATTAACGTATATTTTTTCCCTTTTATGTGGTTTTCCCTTTATTAAATTATTATATATTACGTCGACGATTAACGATAATAATACATTCCTGCTACATCTATTAACGATTCAGTAAATAAAAAACTTTCGTGATATAACCGATTTTTAACGATGTCATATTGATTTTTGCTAGGTTTTTCTTAAATTTTTTTGTTTTTCCCATTCTTGCAACTTTAATGTTTAGTAATGATGGAGATTTTAAAATAAAGAAAAAAAAAATTTTTTTTTATCAGCGATCGAATTGCATACCGATAAAAGTTTTGAGCTTCAGAAAATGGAATCATTGGATTTTATCAACAACTTTATCGGAGAATAAAGCAGGAAAGAACAGCTGATCTGTCAATATTTGTCTTCATACGACAGTTCCGAAGATCAATGGAAAAAAAATCAAAAGTTTAATTTGATTTTCTCCTAACAAAAGTGACAAGACAACCATTTATTTTATTTTTTTTAACTGATAAATTACATCAAAAGTAATTTATTTACCATTCCATAAAAAGAATTTTGGTGATAATTATTCGTGAATTTTTTTTTTTTTTGGAATATTAAAGAATTTCTTTTTTAATTTAGGTTATTTAAAAAATTATACAGTTGAAAAGAATATTCTTGAATTTATGTTTAACTGAAAAAAAAATATTAAGCAGTCGGAACTTTGATATTAAAAACTTTTAAATGCAAAAAAGTTATTACACAATGCAACAAATACGTTAGTAATAATCTGCAGTGTAATCACCCGAAATAACTGAACTAAAACACGTACAACATTTTTTTTTTTCATTTTTCTTTTTTAGTTATCAATCAAATTTCCGAGGCATTACACCGACTTTCTTGCTTGAAGGCTTGTAAAAAACGATTTTTTAATATGTTAGTTGATTGCCAAACGTGTCAAATGGTGAGCATCGCCATTTTTTTACTTAGAATAGTGAAAATAAAATTGATAATGGCAAGATTTCTAAAACTTCTACCTGAAGAATCTTATTGGCATTTTGATAGATCTGCTGGTCTAGAGTAAAATAAATGCAGATTCCAAACGATAAAAATTTTGAATAGCTACGTACAAACATACGTATGTACTGTATGCATGTGTATATATATACATGAAAAACTCCTAATATTTCAGCATTCAAACAGAATATAGCAGTGAAAGTCTGAATGAATAAGAAAACAATACTTTTATCAACGTTTTGCTTACAACAGCATTTTTATAGCCATGGGCTACAAAATGTGATTGTGGTTAAAACAATCATGCTTGAATTTTTTCTCGTGAACAGAATATTTTATTTTATACAAGCATATTTTATTTATAAATATTATCTATAAATCGTGCAAAACACAGAATTTTTGAACATTAAAGCAACAAACAAATATATCATTTTAATCTTTAACATGGGAAAATTTCTTTCTTTATTTTTAGCATGAAAAAATTCAGAATCCTAAAATAATCGCATTTCGCAAATTTTATGCATTTCTAAAAAATTTAATCATTAAAGCAACAAACAAATATATCATTTTAATCTTTAACATGGGAAAATTTCTTTCTTTCTTTATTTTTAGCATGAAAAAATTCAGAATCCTAAAAAAATCGCATTTCGCAAATTTTATGCATTTCTAAAAAATTTACTAAATTCTTAATTAGTAGAAAAACGGGTCAAATTAGTGTCATTTAGAGTAACAATAATACACTCCAAATGACGCTAATTACGATATATGATATTTATAACATCCTTGATGTTTATTAATGAACTAAAAGAACACTAAACTGCATCATCATCAAGTCAAATGGCAGTGTAATGGATAATTCATCCATTTGATCTTTTCTAATCTAAATTTTAATGTTTAATGTACCCTTGCAAAATTTGTAATGTTCACCAAAAATATTAATATAAAATTTCTGTTTTTGAAAATCAACAATTATATTTAGGATGCCAAAAAAGGTACAGACGGATGGTCGGAATGGGGTGAATGGAGCCCATGCACTAAAAGTTGTAACGGAGGTGTAACATATCGATTAAGGAAATGCAATCGTAGGACGGGTTGCGGTGGTGATTCCATCGTTTACAAAATTTGCAGAATGCAGGTAATACTGTTTATTTTCATCCTATCTACATATATTTTTAACTTAAACTACTTTACAATATGAAAGAATATTTCAGCATTGCGAGAAACAAACCGATTTTCGAGCAGCGCAGTGTACAGCTTACGACAAGACTCCGTACAGAGGTAGGCTATATACGTGGTTACCTTTTTATGATCCGGAAGATCCTTGCAGTTTAACTTGTCAAGCTCAAAGTTATAATTTTGTGGCCAAACTGGCTAACAACGTTCACGACGGCACAAGATGTAGAGAAGGATCTCTGGATATGTGCGTAAAAGGAAAATGCCTGGTGGGTAATTATAAATTCGATCGCTCTTTTCAGTGGTGACATATTTAAAAATTTTTACTTATTCCTGTTTTAGCCTGTGGGATGCGATCTTAAATTGGGTTCCAGTCAGAAAGTGGATCAATGTGGCGTTTGCGGAGGCGATGGTTCAACTTGTCGAAAACCCCTGTACGCCTGGAGCGAAAGTCAATATTCACCATGTTCTGTTACCTGTGGAGGAGGTGAGGGCATACGTAGTTAAATAAGTGTTGAAACGGAATATTTTTCTTTAAAAATTGCTGAAGTATGATGCTATCAGAATTCATATATTTTTACTTGCTTTATTCTTTTTTGTACATTAAAAAGCCATACTCCAGCATAATTTTGGTATTGCTGCAACGTGTACATTTACATGAGTAATCAGTATTCCGATTTGCTAATTTGCAATATATTCGCACTTGTTTGTAATTAATATTCTTGTCTTTTGTCATTAACCATAATAATAATTAGCAAAATATAAGTTCAAATATTTGAAATTAATATCTAATGGTATAAGTTTATTTAGTATTAAATTAAATAAATTCGAAGTTTTGAAGAAATTCTGTTTGCTGTTTTTTCTATTTTGCACTTGGATTAATTAATATTCGATATATTTTTTTTTAATTTGCATAGTAAAATTGAATTTTAAATATTAAAAAAATGTGAAGGAAACAGTTGCTTCCAGGCAACTTTATCAGAGCTGTTTTTTTGCAATTTTATTCGCATTGTTGCATTTAGCCATAAGCGATGAATATTTCCAAACACTATTCTGACAAAATAAAATATTTTGAAATATTCAGAGCACTTTATTCACCATTTTGTGTAGTTCGCCCCCAGCTCGCTTCATCCATCATTAGGGAATCTGCAGCTTCATTTTATTAGCCCTCTAAGATTTGAAGTTTATATTCTGAGTTATAATTTGTATATAATTTTAGCTGCAGAGATGAGGACTTGCTTATGTTTTCCATTCTGATAGTTATTAGAACATCTTACACGCGATAAAACAATTTTTATAATATACGGATATCATTTATCACGCAATCCAAAAAAATAAATCTACACGTTTTTTAGTGTTATCTGTTACGCTTTGCAAGACCAAGACCAATAATTACCATAAATTATGCTTATATTTATCCAGCAAACAATACTTGAGGAGCCAGATATAGTAGTAAGGTTTGGTTACCATAAATTATGCTTATATTTATCCAGCAAACAATACTTGAGGAGCCAGATATAGTATCAATAGTAAGGTTTGATTACATTAATTTGTTCAATAAGAAATTCTATGATACGTAGTTAATACATTAGAATATGAAGAATTGAAAGAAAATCTTCGTGAATTATTCGGTAATCTTTTGCATTCACAAAAGATTGGAGTATAATGAACTTTTCTACATATTCGTGAAGAGGCACATTACAATCCAATCTTTTTAAAATAATAATAATAATAATAATAATTGCGTGATGTCTAAGAAACACTGCTAGCTGTTCATTGAAACACTCGAAATAAGAAGTTGTTGGCTCTAATGAGGAGCACAATATATTCTGCAGATTCCACAATGAATCCACTATACAAATATTTGAAGTTTGACACTCAGTCATCTGATTTTAGTTATCCAAATCATTTTTAATTATGCCCATAAATATAGTACAAAAATAAGTCAATTCTCAAAGAACTGCAATAAAATATTGTATATATTCCTGCACTTAGATCAAATCTAGTAAATGGGTGTTTAAAAATAGACATTTTTAGTATATGTTGTAATTATTATTATTAAATTTTCTTATTTAATATAGGTAATCATCAGGTAACTTAAATAAAATTTGTAATTTAACAAATTGGATTGCATTTAATTGGTTCACCCTATATAACATAATTACAGTTTATTTTATTTCGTTACTTTACAAAATATTTAAAAAATTTTTCTTGAATGAGTTTTGAAATTTCACCTCTGTGATTCATTCAGAAATTGAACATGATTAGCATATGTATATTTACATTTCATTTAGTTTATATAAATATACATATCTTTCTGTTTCGTGTGGTTATAAACCTGATATCATATTTATAACTTATTATCAATGATTGTCATTCTGCCTGACATTAGGCTATTCAACCTTTTACCAAGACAATCAACTAATCATGAATCATAATTAGTGCAATATTTGTTTTTCAATTTATCCATAATCAGTATAGTAGTAGTACATATTTCTTAATTACTACTACAGTATTATACGTAATGTCAGAGCATCAAACCGATTAACCTGATTAATGCAATTTTTACAAGTGCGATTAGCGATGAGCTACTTTTTATTTGTGCAAAATTGAGTTTTCTAGCTTGTCAAGATCTAAAAAATGTTTCAGCTTTCCATCCAGAGGACTCGGGATCGAATCCGGGTATCCCACATTAAAATTTATAAAGGATCCTCAAGCACATCTATCCCCATCATATACCATTCAGGTCAAGAGAGGATTCAGAAAAATGATAGGAGGCACCATAATACAACATTATATTGCTAATAATTGAAACGATTGGCATATATTTTTTCCAACACGCCCCGTGCCGTAAATCCACCTTTGATCCCAGTTTATTTAATACAGATGTTAAACTGTGATTGGGCCCATGGTTGGCCAGATATGGTCAAACCATAGATATCCTTTTAGTGAGACATTTCCTAACGAGTTTAATAGATAAAACAGTGCTGTTTACTAGATAGTGGGCCATAGCTCATCACTTAATATTCAATAATAGATTTCAGGATATTTTTTATGCTACTAACAGTCGGCCGGATTGGCCGCATGGAAACGCTCTGGCTTTCCATTCTGGAAGACCTGGGTTCGAATCTCGGTCCCATTCCTTGAAAATATTTATCATGGGGTCCGGGCCCGGCCTGTCGATCCTCCACAATCCGGCTGACTCCTCCGCAGAGGTGGGCAGCCTATGGAAGGGCTTGTTTCGCCCCGCCACTTAGTACTCTTATTGAGTAGAAAGTGGCGTCATCTGTTGACAAAAACATGCTACTAACAAAACACACAAAATATTGTATAAACGGGCCATTAATTTTTTATATTAACATCATACTTATTAAATCTTTTATGCTTTATGAAAGCATATAAGTCGAAATAATGATTTAGTTTCACTTAATCATACTAAACTTAAGATATTCTGAACTGGTGACGGCCACTTTTAGAGCCCATCATAGGCTGGCCAATACCCATGATGGAATCATCCGGAAGGTTAAAGCATTGAGTTCAATGGGATAGATCCGGAATTCTCAAAAAACTGAGGGGGTGGGACCGGAATTGAATCCGGATGGTGGTAAACAATGATTTACCACATGGTCATACGGCCCACAATAATCTTAGGATTGATTTCCAACATATCGCCATTTAATTATAAATTGATATACATTATTAAACTTTAATGATAATATTTAAAAAATTCAACTAGGCTATCAAATGTCCAGGCCAATCTGTAAAAACAAAGAAACTGGAAAAGAAGTAGACGAAGGTTATTGTAACATATCTCATCGACCACGTCCAAAAATAAGAGAGTGTAACCTTCATAAATGCCCCAATAAGTAAGTAAATCGATTACTTTGAATATTTCAAAATTAAAATTTTTAATGTCGCAAATGATTATTTCAGATGGATTACGGAAGAATGGACAGAATGCTCAACTACTTGCGGAAGAGGATCACAAACTCGACATGTGTACTGCGCTAAAGATGGTAATAATGGCACTCGAATCCCAATTAGTGGTACTTACTGTCATACTCTTAAACCTGCAACGGAAAGAACTTGTAATTTGAAAGACTGTCCAAGATGGTATGAAGGCACTTGGTCAGGAGTAAGTATTGTCGCTATAATCAGCTGTGTTACTACTATCGTTATTAGGGATACTCACTTTTCTAGTGATTTGTAAAAAATCTTAACAAATAAACATTTTTTGCTTGAAATATTCTAAGAATTTCAATTATCTTAGTAGTAGTAATTTTTGCTTTAGTGTTCTACCACTTGTGGGCAAGGTTTTCAGATGAGAGTTGTCATCTGCAAAGACCATATTGGGGAAACAAGTGATAAATGTAATAGTTCGACCATGCCAGCAAGAAGAAAACAATGCCATACTGGAATAGACTGTGAAGACGACACTGGTGAGTGTCTTGTTATAATTTTATATGTATCTTATGTTTTATCAATTGAATTAGTTAAATTGTGTGTAATTTTGTATTCAGGAATTTTTGAAGCATTAAATATTTATTAAATAAATGAATTTTATCGAATTTAAAGAGTTAAGTATTATATGAGAAGAAAAATCTTCACAAATATCAGATGTGACTATCACTGTTACAAGTTATTAAATAAATGAATTTTATCGAATTTAAAGAGTTAAGTATTATATGAGAAGAAAAATTTTCACAAATATCAGATGTCACATCTGGTATGTTTGCTGTATAAGAATATATCAATATTTAAGAATGGTATCAAACCATTATTTTTATAAAATAAAACATTTAAACTTTTGAATGCATTCTTTTATGATTATATATTTCATGAATCCATATTTTTGAGGCATACATGAATTACATAATTAGGAAATGGGTGTGAATATACAGCATACACATATACAATGTGTATTGGAACTGCATACAACAAACAGGTGCATGATATTCTGCAATTAAAAAACAAAATTTTCTATACAAACAGCTTTAACTGCTTCATTAGAAGATATAGCAAAGGATATAACAGTGAGAAAACAAGATAATCGTTATATTTTTATCTTTATTGAAATTAAATGTTGTTCACTCAATCAGATACATTTTGCAGAAAGTACTCAAAGTGACTTCCATTATACATAAAGCGACAGTGAGAAAACAAGATAATCGTTATATTTTTATCTTTATTGAAATTAAATGTTGTTCAGTCAATCAGATACATTTTGCAGAAAGTACTCAAAGTGACTTCCATTATATATAAAGCAACACTGAACCCTATTGTGGCATGACTTCCTGATTCACTGAAAGAAGTCAAGCACTTTATGAATAATTATTCTAGCCCCTGCAATGGCAGTCCCTAGATCATCCCATGTATTTGTCGTTGGGAGAACATCTTAATCTTATTGGCTGGATTGGAGGGACTTTTGTTCCCGAGAAGCTTGGAAGGGATCTGGAATTGAACATGGTTCTCTTGGATGGTAAGAGATTGGTAAAGCAGTCTATTGTCCTAGACGCAACTATCATATCAATTCCACATGTACATAATGAAGTGATTAAAACTATACATTTGTTTAAAAATTTTGCTTACTTTTAACTGATATCAGGCACATGTTGTATATAATTCTGATATACCTTGTGTAATACAGGCATTCCCTGATTTATGTAAGTCTTATGTTTTTGGAAGTGTTAATTAAATACAATTATTACATAAACTGCTATGTAATTATTATAACAAAATTAAAGTAATATATTATATTGTATTATAATAATTACTACTAAGTATTATTACTAACAATAATGTTACATATGATAAAATTACTATGGATAGGAAATTATTTTTAGTAATCTTAACAACAATTTCCTTGACTTTTGTTACAGTAGCAATGCAATGTATTTATTTTATATTTTACAATTATATACCATTTAACTTTACATTAATATGCAGTTTAATGATCATCATCAATTACTGTGTTATAAGAAATCTATAAATTTGACTAAAAATTGCATATTAATTAAAATTTTCAAAGAATTATAAAAAATTTATTTAAATAGTTATTGAAATGAATATAGATTCATTTCAATAACTATTTAAATACTCTTTACAAATTTTATTTTAAAACACTTCCTGCAAATATGATAAAGGTAATCTGACTTTCAATGGATATCAGTTCAAATTTGGCGATCATAACTAGATGTAAAGTCAGAAATATATTTGATTGATTGAAATACCAATATTTATTAAGGCACAATACAGCATTATAGCAAACAACCAAGGCAATGATGAACCATAAAATTGAAGAAACAAAACACAAAATGGATGCTACTGGTACATTTAAACCATTGCCCATGAACAATATGAAAATTGAATTGACTAATCACAGAAATTATTGATTGAATCATGGAAGTAATATGAGTAGTCAAATCTATATGCATTGTAAGTTGAATTACTACCTGTATTTATATACGTATACGAGTATATACGCATTAATTATTTATACATATCTTAGAGGTAATTGTGAATTGATATAGTTTTGTTTAACCTATATGCATTTAAAGATATTAGAAAACATTTGCAAATTTTTAAGTTTATCCATAAATATTTGATAAAAAAAAATATTTTACAGAAATATGTTTGATCATGAATGAAAGTATATTAAATAGTAATTTATTTTATGAAATTTTAATAGTAGTAGTAATAAATATCAGAAAATTTGCAATTATGATATTTGTTGAAAATACCAATATAACTTAAAAGAATCATTTCTTTTATGAATGATTCCTTAAGTAATTACTCATTTTATACATCACTTAATTTCACGAACAGCATTTTCTAGTGTTGCAAAAGAATTCTGATAAATTCCTTTTATAAATTAAGTATATTGGATAATCTTGGAAGTTGTTTAAAAGTAAATAAGTATATTTTACTTTAAATCATGGTAATTATTTATTTTATTTTTGGATGTGTGAATTATCAATGATGAAAAATGTGTAAAATAGAATATAAATTGATAACATATTGTATATTTCATTTATGTTAATATGCATAAAGCAGTGCAGCACTGTCATTTCGTAATTATTTATTTTATTTTTGGATGTGTGAATTATCAATGATGAAAAATGTGTAAAATATATAGAATATGTTATCAATTTATATTCTTTCATTTATGTTAATATGCATAAAGCAGTGCAGCACTGTCATTTATTTCAAAGAAAATAATGAAGATAAAAAATTTAAAATTTTATTAAAATTAATTCTGTATTATTGCATTTTCTTTAAAAATTATTATTAGAACATATGCAATGATATAGAATAGAGTGGCAATAATTGTCACTATGTAAAAACCTTCGTTTCAGGGAAAGTTTCTCAAGAAGATTCACCACCATTTTTGTCACCATATTGGGCCAGGAAGATGAAACTGCCCAATTTCATGAAAACTCATCCAAGGTATTGGTATTTTTAATTGAATTTTTTGAAAGATGCTTTAATTATTTGTAGTTTGTTTTGCATATTTTTGAAAAACAATTAAAATGCAACTGAGGCACTATTTTTGGCTTTTTGTTCTCTCTTCATATGAGAATTTATAATATAATATGTATATTCTAAATTTCTGCAGGATATTTTTGAATGTTGAGATAAAACTCCTACACTGTTAGAATGATCCAAGTCACATGGTATCTCCATGTTTTCTAGCTATGTGGCCGGAGAATGGGGACCCTGTAGTGTTACGTGTGGTGCTGGGGTCCGCTGGCGTCATGTGGTGTGCCAAATATTCTTGGAATTCTCACGAACTATAGCTACTTTGCCAGACAGGGAGTGCCGTGGTAAGATGACTATAAATTATTTCTTCTCAGTTTATTTTATGCATGCACAATCTATTTCTAATTTCAAAAAATATCTTTAATAATTTAAATTATGTACAAATTTTAATTTCAGCAATATTAATATATTGCTAATTATAGTCTCTATTTTATTTAAATATTAAATTTATATTATAACCAGTTTAAAATTCCTTTGAATAAAAATGACAGTGCTGCTGAGTAACATTTAAGGTAATATTTAAAAATGTAAGATTTATTTTTAAATTTTGGACAATTTCAAGTAAGTATTCTGAAAAATTATATAATAGAAAGAAGGGGACGTTATATATATATATATATATATAATAGCCATGGATCAGAGGCAGACCATTAACTTTGGGGGCCTATTAAATTAACCCAACTTAACCTAATGGGTGAGACCTATGCTAAACTAACATGCTTTAGAGAGCTACATTTGCATTCCCATTACAACTGTGGGTATCAAAAATCCCCCTTTTCTGTAGAGGAGACGAGTCAAAATTATAACGACACAGTTCGATTGAAAATAGGATGTATCAAATTGCTTGACTGTTCTTTGGAAGATAATAAATTTAAGATGGTTTAGTCAAATGACGTACAAAGAATGTTACCTGACCCACCTAGATGTTATGTAAGTAATGTTAGCATTCATCCCTGGGAAAAAGGGTGAAGTGAGATCAGAAGTGTAAAGGAGCAGACATGAAGGAGATCAAGGCTTTTTGAAGAGTCCTCGCTCTTGCCAAATCAAGCTTTTTTGCCAAGTCATTGCTTTTTGTCGGGAACTCGCCTTTTGCTAAATAGAGGCTTTTCACAAAGTCGAGCTTTTGCGATTTGGCTTGTGCCAAGCCATCGCCTGCTCGAACAAAACATCACTCCCAGAAAACCATTGTTTTACTAAATTGGATACAGTTTAGTCTTCTGTGTGTCTGCATCAGTGAAGGAGAAGTAAAGTCTATTCCAGTTCCTGTCAACCAAAGTGATCAATTGTGGTATGAGCTAAAGACTATCAAACTAAAGGACAAAAGACTGTTAATGCCATCTGTGCTGTTCAAGTGAAGTTCTGTCATCTCCAGGTACATCTCTCATTTGTTTGTTGGGAGAATAGCTGTAAATTTTGAATCTCTCTCTTATTTATTTAATCAGATAAAAGAAGCTGTTGAATTTATTTCAATGTTGTTCTCTGTCTCAATTCTTCGAGTTGTTTTGTCTCGTTCGTCATCCTTACCCATGCATTGAATGTGGACTGCTTTTAGACCGTAAGCCTGTTTGATTCCACATTTCCGTTTTCTACCCAGAAACCCCACACAACATTATTTGCATAATTGACAAATGATAAAGTATATTTTGATTTTACCGACTATTGACAGAGCCATATTTACTATTTATTGTCATTTAAAACATAGATATTTGATATTTTATTCAAATCCAATAGTGTTGCAAATGAATGATTTAAACTTTATCTAGTTACAAAAAAGTTTTGTATAATTTTTTTTTCTTAAATTTTTAATTTAAATTATTTTATTTTTATTTTTCTCAAAGGGGCCCTTAGATTGAATGGGACCCTGGGCTGCAGCCCATAAAGATCATGCCTAAATCCACCCTTCCATGGATGCTAATAGCACATGGTCACTAACAAGGGGAGTTTGCCATAAATTCCTTTTATAAATTAAGTATATTGGATAATCTTGGAAGTTGTTTAAAAGTAAATAAGTATATTTTACTTTAAATCATGGTAATTATTTATTTTATTTTTGGATGTGTGAATTATCAATGATGAAAAATGTGTAAAATAGAATATAAATTGATAACATATTGTATATTTCATTTATGTTAATATGCATAAAGCAGTGCAGCACTGTCATTTCTTTCAAAGAAAATAATGAAGATAAAAAATTTAAAATTTTATTAAAATTAATTCTGTATTATTGCATTTTCTTTAAAAATTATTATTAGAACATATGCAATGATATAGAATAGAGTGGCAATAATTGTCACTATGTAAAAACCTTCGTTTCAGGGAAAGTTTCTCAAGAAGATTCACCACCATTTTTGTCACCATATTGGGCCAGGAAGATGAAACTGCCCAATTTCATGAAAACTCATCCAAGGTATTGGTATTTTTAATTGAATTTTTTGAAAGATGCTTTAATTATTTGTAGTTTGTTTTGCATATTTTTGAAAAACAATTAAAATGCAACTGAGGCACTATTTTTGGCTTTTTGTTCTCTCTTCATATGAGAATTTATAATATAATATGTATATTCTAAATTTCTGCAGGATATTTTTGAATGTTGAGATAAAACTCCTACACTGTTAGAATGATCCAAGTCACATGGTATCTCCATGTTTTCTAGCTATGTGGCCGGAGAATGGGGACCCTGTAGTGTTACGTGTGGTGCTGGGGTCCGCTGGCGTCATGTGGTGTGCCAAATATTCTTGGAATTCTCACGAACTATAGCTACTTTGCCAGACAGGGAGTGCCGTGGTAAGATGACTATAAATTATTTCTTCTCAGTTTATTTTATGCATGCACAATCTATTTCTAATTTCAAAAAATATCTTTAATAATTTAAATTATGTACAAATTTTAATTTCAGCAATATTAATATATTGCTAATTATAGTCTCTATTTTATTTAAATATTAAATTTATATTATAACCAGTTTAAAATTCCTTTGAATAAAAATGACAGTGCTGCTGAGTAACATTTAAGGTAATATTTAAAAATGTAAGATTTATTTTTAAATTTTGGACAATTTCAAGTAAGTATTCTGAAAAATTATATAATAGAAAATCTTTTCATTAAATTAAATTTAATTTTAAATTTAAAAATTATAATATTATACAAAAAATAAGATAGAATATTTTAGATTTGTCTTAATATCTATTGAATATATCTTATCCCTGGAATTCAAGATGCAAAAGTTCTTAATAATAATGCAAAACTCTCTATAATTTTAGCAATTTTATTCAATTTAAAAATTTATTTTTGTTGTATTTGAAAATAATAATTATATAAATTGCCATTAGGTTCAAGACCAATGGAAGTTGAAAGATGTTATAGCCAACCATGCTTGCCTGATCAAAACAATCTTTCTGGATTAAATTTTATTCCTGACAGGAATGGAATTCTGGTGACATATTCTTGGCGAATGGCTGGCTTTACTCCCTGTAGTGCCTCTTGTCTTGGAGGTATAGATTTAAATGATCTATACAATGATTTGTAATCAAGTTCAGTGTGATGCATCTTCCTTTTATAGGTACTCGTGAATCTATTATTCAATGCATAAGAGATTATGATTATGCTGTTGTTAGTCCATATACGTGTGATTTGGATACTAAACCTCCAATTGAAACTCAACCATGCAATGATCATCCATGCCCTCCAAGGTAACATTCTGAAATTCATATTTTGTATTCATAAATATTTTTTAATATACCAGAATCTGAATCATTTATCCAAAGCTTGATCAAAAATTCAAGCTTATCCAGATGATTTATTCAAACCATATTTAAAAGTTTAATTTCAAATTCATTTTCCGTTCTTCAAATTTATTGTATAGGGAGAGATTTATGCATAAATCAAAAATAATATAATCACTATAATTAAGTCCTTGATCAAGGAAACATAACATTAGAATAGTTATTATTACATACAGTATTATAAGTGAAATCAGAAATGTCATTATCATGTATTGTACTGTATATAGTTTTTATATCATACACAGCAACAATTTCATAGTTTCTTTTTTCCTATAAAAGTCATATCTGATCTCATTACATCCAAATAAACAACTTTCTAGTGTAGAAAAACTTGTTTATCAAGACTTAACGAGATTAGTATATTTTTTTATTATATTTAAAATTAATAAATTTTATATAGATAATATTTAATGAAACTTGAAGTTAAATTGAAATATTATTGTTCTTAAATTAAATTTTATGAATATGGTTATGGAATGAATTGCAGTGAAGAGTTCTGAGGATATTTGCCAGCTGCTTTATCATCTCTGAAACTGCATAGACAGACACCTAGTTCATTTGGTTAATCTACTTTGATCTTTATAATTTTTAGAAGAGGGTTTTGATATAAAAGTTATATCGAAAGGATCTAGCGAAATATTAATATCTACACAATTTTTAATTAAAACTTTTACCTTTTGTAATGCATTAGTATTAATTAAATTACTATTATTTAAAGTAAAATTTACAGCAGCAGTCTTTGACTTGGCCAAAACCTTCTGGCCAATACACAAACTGACTGATCAGACTCCAAAATCAGAATAAAAGACAAAGTTTTTGGAAACTGGCCATAGTATTTGATTTATTTTGCTATTTTTTTTTTTGATTTTTGGAATTTGATTTTGAATTTGTTATATATATATTATATTTAATAATTTATAAATATCTAGTGCCAAATTTTAAAATCTTTTAAGAATAATTTTAGTGTTACTATTACTATCTTTTATATTTTGCATAACTAAATTTTAACTATAATAGATGGAATACTACAGCCTACAGTCCATGTTCCAAAACCTGTGGAGGAGGTATACAATCACGTAAAGTAACCTGTGTCCATGAAAATACTCGTAGTACTTCTGGAACTCAAACCGTTGCCAATAATCTTTGTCCACAACCTCCACCACTTGCTCAACAATATTGCAATGTGTTTGACTGTCCACCAAAATGGCATTTAGAACCTTGGAGTAAAGTGAGTAACTATGCATATTCCAATTTGCAAGAATTAACTAATAGTATGACATTTAACATAATATTTACAGTGTTCTAAAAGTTGCGGAGGAGGGAATCAAACTCGTAAAATCAAATGCCAAAAAGAAATGGCATTTGGACAAATAGTTGAACTTTCTCCTTCTGAATGCAGTATAAAACGTCCAAGAACCGTCAAACCTTGCAATAAAAAATCTTGTGAAGATTTCATTATTGAAGAAACTACACTTGATCCTGATACTAAACCAATGTTCATTCAAGAGCAGCCAGGCCGCAAAGTACTTCTTGAAGCAAAAGGAACAGCCGTTCTGTATCAGGACACTATTGTCAAACTTCGCTGTCCTGGAATCGATTCTAGTAATATAATTGTGATGTGGTATAAAAATGGAAAACGATTGGAGCCAATAGGAAAGTACTCTGTGTCTCGACGTGGCGCTTTGAAAATAAGAAAAATTTCTGATGATGATGCTGCTGTATATACATGTGTAGCAGGTAAAACAAAATCTGATATTAACATAACTATTAACCCAGTTTCTTCTACCTTGGGAACTTCAGAAGTAAAAACTTTAGAAAAATCACTGACCACACCAGGTAAAATATTATTAAATTTAATTTTTTAATATACTTGTTATTCAACTTTATCTTATATATTAAGGAAATAAAGTAAAATTTCAAAACAAATGAGTTTGATTATATTTAAGAAAAATGGGCTTTTTAATATCAATTGAATAAATTAAAAGATAATTTCTTATTAATCATTAAAATGTATTTAACTATTTAAAAAAGGTGACTGCTTAACTATAATACTCAAGTAATAAACACAAAAGCACTTTTTAGCAGTAAAATAAGACTTTTTTATTAAAAAGATTCTGCTAAATGCTTGAATGCTAACGTTTTCGATCTGTGATCATCATCAGGTGAAGTTCTAAAGAATAACAACGTTTAAAAGGAATGCATAGCATAGCATACATTTAAATTCATAAGCATACATTTAATAGCATACATTTAAATTGTCATAGCAACCTTTAAATTCATTTTTAATGGATTTAAAGGAATCTTTTTAATAAAAAAGTCTTATTTTATTGCTAAAAAGTGCTTTTGTGTTTATTACTTGAATCATTAAAATCTTTTAATAATTGTATTATTAAAAAGTTTTCTATAGTAAAATCATAATGTGTTCAAAGTTGAATTTTTATCACAGCTCCTCGCTCAGGCGGTGATTACAGCCACGGATATATCCATCATGATTCGTCTCTGCAGATCCATCCGCCTGAAACAGAGGATTTCAGTAATGAGAGGATAGATCATGAGACATGGGAATATCATCACAGCCAGGATATTATTTCAGATCAAAACAGCAAAGAATTAGATGCTTCTACACCACATGCTGATTCTGGTTTCGATTACCACAGGATTCATCACAGTCATACAATCAATCTACCTCATCTCTATCGACTTATCACTCATCTCCGTCAGCAACAAGAAAGAAATTCATTGTCAACAAGCAGTGACATTATCGACAATAACATGTATTCTACAGAAAAAGAAAATCTTGAACTTGATTGGATGGTAACTGACTGGACTCCATGTTCTCGTTCCTGTGGAGGTGGTGGATTTCAAGTAAAATGCATTTTGTAATTTATTTCATTTTACACTATAATCATAATAATTTAGTATTCTTCCATAGGTACGTGCTAAACAATGTCTTGTAAGGCTGCAGAATGTTTCAAAAACTGTTGATAATAATCTATGTCTGAATAATAACATGCAACCTCCTTTAACTATTCAAAGATGTGGCATAGAAGACTGTCCACACTGGGAAGCAGGAATTTGGTCAGATGTATGTGTTCTTTAATCACTTATTTTTGGATTAGAATAAGTTAGAAAATTTATATTTAAATAGTTCACATTAAATGCATTATTAGTGCTTTATTTTCAGTGTAATGAGAAACATTGCTTTGGATGGAATACTGCTCTTCAAAAAAGAAATATATACTGCCGAACTACAAATGGAACAATTGTAGACCCAAGTAAATGTAATGAAAGGTTAAGACCCAGAAGGAAACGAGAATGCTTTAATGAAAAATGTAAAGGAACTTGGCAAATCGGTGAATGGTCACAGGTAATTAATTAAATATTGTTTAAAATACATTTTAAGAGAAATAAGACTAGCTTTTATTGTGCATTGAATCAAGTTACTGTAATATTTAAATTTCAGTGTACAGTCACATGTGGACATCAAGGATTTCAAACTCGTACACTACAATGTGTATGGTATGGTACAAATAAGTTAGCTAAAAATGCCTGCCAAAATTTACCAAGACCAACAGTCATTATACCTTGTGAAAGACCACCTTGTCCTCATAGTAAGAACTATTAAATCACTTTTTAGACTGTGATAGTATGAAATATAAAGGAAAATTACTTGCATTATTATTATTGGTTTTATCTATTTTAACAAAGAGAAAATATGATTATGGAATGGAAGACTAATCTAAAACCTTTAAATAAGTAGTATTGCCTGAGATGAAAAATTATTTTTTAATAAAAAAATAGTTTTTTAGATTGACAAGATAGATGTTTAAAGCATATCAAGAATTAATATCATGAAATGATTCTTTAAATTCTGCATAAGAATCAAATTACCGAGAATTCAGCAATGTTTAATTCTTAAGCAGAATTTAAAGAATCATTTTATTTTAACCAAGATTATGCCTATTCATTTTGAGATTCAACATATCCAACTGAAAATTTTGAAATATTGAGTACTTCCAAATTATATCCATTGTGATTTATTTTTGAATTAACTACCAAATTAACAATTATTTATTAATTAAACTATGGTGACATCTGTTATTTAATAATTAAACTATAATTTTTTACTAATTTCCTGAAATTAAAAATTTGCTTTGGCCTAGAATCAAATCAGGATCTTTGGGTTACTGTCCTGTCATCTAAACTAGTTAGATTATCAAGATATCAGCAAATTTTAGATTTCAGTATATATATATAATATATTATTTAGGAATTATCAAATTTATACTGACATCAACACTTCCAAATGAGGGCCCATGCTGAGTTTAACCCATTTGGGAGCAGTGATGTCAGCATAAGTTTGATAATTCCTAAACATACATACATTATTTACATCCTGAAATTAGAAATTTGCCTATATCTTGGTAGTCTAACTGGTTAAGGTATCAGGATGGTAACTTGAAGATCCTAGTTTGACTCCATGCCAAAGCAAATTTTAATTTCAGGAAATTAGTAAAAAATTATAGTTTAATTATTAAATAATAGATGGAGGCACCATAGTGTAATTAATTAATTAATTGTTAATTTGACAATTAATTCAAAAATAAGTCAGTAGAAATATAATTTGGCTTCTTAGGAATATTTGGAATAAATAATCCCATAGTTAGGTTGAATTATGATTTAAAGTAAAACGCAAAGCCCTTTAGCAATCAAAAACTTTAATCGGAAACGTTTTCAACGCACTTGGCACCTGCCTCATCTAATTTTTTTTATATATATGTTATATAACAATATTGAATGAATTATTGTAAGTATCAATTCATCTACAGATTAATACATAGACTGCCTTTATCTAAAGACAGAAAATGCATTATATATATAAAAAAATTTTATGATCCCATCATTTTTGCAACACTAATATTTACTTTATTAAGCAAGTAATTTTTCTACATGAATATTAAAAATTTTGCTACTAAAGAATAATCTTAAAATTCTATAATGTATTTTATAGATGATTTGTGTGTTGATAGAGCTACTTACTGTGATGTAGTGAAGAGGATGAATGTTTGTCATTTAGCAACATATCGGCAACAATGTTGTTACACGTGCAAAAGTGCATGAGAAAAACAACTTAAATTCTGCCACTTTTATGTTTTTATATCTTAATTATATTAAACCTTAACAATTTAAATTTCTAATTAATTAAAATAAAAAAAAATTTAAAAAAATATCATAATACAAAAAAAAGACAAATATTAAAAATTTAATAAAATTTCCAATTTGCTACAGAAGCAAAAATAGATGTAGAGAAAAATTATTCACTTTTAACATTTCAAAAATAATAATAATAAATAACTAAAAATATGTTCATTGATAATTATGAATATTTAAATTATTCTATTTAAAAATATTCATTCATACCTAAAGTAAGTTAAACGAGTACAGAAATAGGATGAATTAAATAATTATTATAGATTTTAAAAGCAACGCACAAATGAAATAGTCAGCAATGCAAAAAATCAAATATGAAAAGCCTGGTTTCTGTAAACATAATTAATAATATATTATTTAACTGTAAATATGAATAATTTCTAAAACTGGCAGGAAAATAAATATGTAATATATGAAGTTTATGCTATTGAAAAAGAATTCTTGATCCAAATGTTTATTCTTTGTTAACTATGAAAAGTGCCAATCCCAAATATATTTTTATTGAAAAACTTATTTTGCACTGTAATGCTATTTTGTATAATAATGATAAGTTATTAATATTTATAATGTCTAAAAGCTATCATAAAGACTGAAAATAAATTGCTTGTTAGAAAAAGTTGGATATTATTATTAATGAATGCAATTATTAAATCTTTTATGCAGTTCTTTAAAAAAGCACTATTATTATTAATGTTTGCACTCAGTGCATCACTAACAGTCTATATTGTTAACATAGTTAAAGTGCTTAAAAATATATGGCTTATTAGATCGTCTATCAGTCTAATCAATGAAAATAATGAGAAATCAAAACAGTTAACATCTTAGTTGTATGAATAAACATGGCCAAAATTTTCTGCATTTTGATATAAATGTCAAGATAAGAATTATTCTAACTACAAATTGGTGCAAGAGTTGAATAGAACCAGTTTTAAATGAAGTGTTTGATTCAGACAGTTGATAATATGCATTTTCTTTAAACACAAAAACAATATCTATAATTAATACATAATTATAGTAAAGTTAGAATATTTGTAATTAAAAATAAAAACAGCATATCGAATCTATTACTGTTTATATTTTATTTAATTATGTGAATCTGCAGAGATTAAGCACTTATTAGCAGTTAAGAAGTACTTAATCTCTGCAGATTCACATAAT
Source organism: Olivierus martensii (assembly GCA_000484575.1). Taxonomy (NCBI): domain Eukaryota; kingdom Metazoa; phylum Arthropoda; class Arachnida; order Scorpiones; family Buthidae; genus Olivierus; species Olivierus martensii. The sequence continues at coordinate 20,308 of AYEL01076187.1, read as the reverse complement.
TATGCAAAATTATATCAAATTCAGTAGTACAAAATTAACATTTCGATTTTGTAATTTTTAAATAAATAAATTTAATTCAGGAACGAAAATTTATGCAGAAAATATATTCAATTCTACTTATAAACATTTATATATTGATGCTATTTGTTAAAGAAATTAAAATTAGGTTTTAGGTAAGCCACAATTTTATCTGCAGAAACCAGGCTAATAGTTAAAATATATATATATAAAAATAAAAACAAAAACAATTTAAAAATTTTATTCCTTTTAAAAAAAATGACACATTAACCTTAAACAAATATGAAATAATCCAATTTGTAAAAATTGTATAAAGTTCTATATAAAATGAAATAGAAAGTTACGGGTAAAACTTGTAAATCTGAAGCTATTGAAATAGCTACATTACATTCAAAGAGAGAAGGATAAATAGATGTAGATATGAGAGATTATAATTTTGAAAAAAATAAAAAAAATCTATGTATATAAACTGTACTTGTATGGGTGTTTGTCTTATAAATAATTAGAATTATTCTGTGACAGAATTATATCAAATACAAATATATACATATGTATATTATTGCTGCTTAATTTATCTTTCGCTTGATAAGTTACAAGTAAGCTAATGTTAAAATAATACACAGAAAATAGATACTTACCATATTTGTCCTTGCAAATTTAAAATTCATTAATAACATATATCATCATCCTTAAAATACAAAATAAATAAAAATATTACATATCACAAATAGAACAATCATGTTTATGCAAAATATATATTTTTTCCATAATTTTTCTTGTATATTTTGTAGAAATGTTGTAAAATATTATAAAGATGAATTTAAAACTGTATATTAAAAATGTGAATATTATATGTTCATTAAGATATAGATAAAAAAATAAATTTGGTTGTTTTATTTTAAAATAAATTGTGTGTATTTAATTATAACCATAGAAAGTTTTTTATTTATTCCTTCATTTTCATAATCTCCATAATATCTTTACATTTTTAATTATTCTATAATATCCATAATAAACTTTATGCTGCTTTTACTAATTAAAGTAGTCAAACATCTCTAAAATGAGAACTTTTTGCAGTGTAGAACAAAATTTATTAAGACAACAAATGTTTTCGGCATATAGGTTACAAACACAATAGACCTGATGAGGGCTATATGCCAAAAACATTTGTCTTAATAAATTTTGTTCTACACTGCAAAAAGTGTTTGTTTTATAGATGTTTAACTATTTTATAATAATCTGTGACAAAATAAAATTATCTCAAATAAAAATTGTGTCGAAAGAAAAAAAATCTGCATCAAAATTTAACGAGATCTTGTATCAAATTCTATATTTATTAATTTTTCATATAACTGAACACAAAACTAGAGGATGCAGATGTAAAATGAATGATGTTGGTATATCAAATCATTGTTTACAGATATATAGCCATGTGAACTGCATTGACCAATTACAGTAAATAAACTGAACACAAAACTAGAGGATGCAGATGTAAAATGAATGATGTTGGTATATCAAATCGTTGTTTACAGATATATAGCCATGTGAACTGCATTGACCAATTACAGTATATTATGATATGGTCATAAGTTACTAGTATAACAAAAAATATGTTTATATACACATTTGACCTATCACATATTTAAACATTTTTGAATTTACTTACAATAGATTTTATTTTATTAAATAGATAAACTAGCTTATAGGACGTATGCAACAGCATTGGTACGATGTTAGCAGCAACAAAGAAAGTACGGCTCTAGCGCAGGCGGCCTATCCAAAGACTGGTGTGTTATATGGGACAAGGTTAAAATCATCAATCCACTACGTTATAACGAGTTGAGGTTCTGCAGGCGGCCTATCCAAAGACTGGTGTGTTATATGGGACAAGGTTAAAATCATCAATCCGCTACGTTATAACGAGTTGAGGTCCAACTTTCGAGAAGTTTGGAACATTTACCTCCGCGGCAAGGACAAAAATCTAGTCAATTCTCGGGATAAGGATTCTATATCTAGTGCTTGGGAGTACCTGTTTGATCAACAGAACTATAGTACAGTATTTAAGATTTTTACTATAGCACTGCATTGAAAAGTTATTTAAATACCATTGTAATAGTATTTAATTTTTTATTTTATTTTAATATGCAAATGTAAACTTCTGTATCTGGTACACCCTATTCGACCCCCCTTTGACTAATATTTTATCCCATCTACACAACCTGTTTGTTCCAACTGTTCCCTGACACTTGAGGGTTTTAAAGTCTTATAAGCTAGTTTAGATTTTATTTTATTTGATTTGGGACCTAGTTGTCAATTTGATCAATATCTATTTAATAATGCATTAGATTTTTCTATGAAATACTAATTTTTGAAAAAACATTGATTTCCGAATATAAAACAATTTTTGTTTTTCAAATATTCGAAAATTGTACTTTCACACTTCTAAATGTTAAGTTGTTTATACTTGAGGAAATGTGACACATTAATGATATCAAAATATAAAATCTGTTTATATGTAATTTTTTAAAACAGAGTATTTTTGTTTAAAAACCAAACCTAGATATATATATATTTTATTGTTATTATTTCATATTCTACTTTAATTATAATTAATTCCCGAAACAATATATTTCAACAGAACTCAAAAATACTTACCTGGTTAGTATTAAAAAATTATATAAACAAAATTTTGTTTTTAATATCATTATGATATAATATTTATACTTGAAGAAATGTGACAACAACAAATTATTTTATGAGAAACTATACATTATTTAATATGAAGAGTATTTCATCTACTTGATTATTACAATTTATAACTTACTCAGATAGAAATTTAGAAAAAAATAATTATTCAGTTTTGAGAATATTAAAGTTACGATTTCTATTTATAGAATATTCATTCATATTATTTATTATAAATTGGAAAAATACCATAAATAATTTCTGGGGATCTGATCAAACTATATTATCAAATAAGTCCAGTATAATAAATCTAATTTTAAAATTGATTTCTGGAGAATTAATATAATAAACAAACTTTATAGTTTATCAATATAATATTAGATCGACATCACAAAAGATCCAGGTTTAATCCTATATTGAGATATTATTTGGAGAAATAAAACAGTATTTTACAGTTGAAGTTAAGTTACTGTAATTCATTATAGTAACAGCCTTTAGATTTTGTATTAATTTATAACAAATTTATAGTTTGTTTGATTTTATATTTAGTTGCATAAATGTATGACTATACCTGACAACAGCATCGGAAGGCATTATTAAGTCTATGGGAAATCCAAAGTTCATTTATATCACTACGCTGATGATATAGTCCACTGAATTCTTTGTGATCTTACAGTAAATTGCCATAAAATGATAATTTCGGCAAATAAACTATAAGCTTTAAATAAAATTACAATATCAACATGATTTTAACATATAATAAATTATCTGCATGTTTATTATACAATGATCAAATGCGAAATGATGTTTTGCACATTTCAATCGATTCTAACAATTATAAAATAGTGGAGAGTTTTAATTTTAAGTCATTCTTGAAAGGTTGCATGATTAACTATCAAATGAAGTAAACTGAATTGAATGTTTATTCGAAATTGAAAACTGTAAACCCAGAGGCACAATTACATAAAAGTAAACATCGTTCTTACTGACAATATTACCTTTAACATTGAAATTGACTGTAAGTTGTAAGAGTTTGGATGGGGAAGTTTTTATATCCATACTCTTACAACTTTGCACAAGTTATTCTAGCTGTGCGCATTCACGTTATCCTGTTGAATAACCATGCACAATTACATAAAAGTAAACATCGTTCTTACTGACAATATTACCTTTAACATTGAAATCGACTAAGTTGTAAGAGTTTGGATGGGGAAGTTTTTACATCCAAATTCTTACAACTTTGCACAAGTTATTCTAGCTGTGTGCATTCACGTTATCCTGTTGAATAACCACGCTTTTATGATTAAGAATGCCAGACATTTTTCCTTATACTGCCAGAAAAGTTGATAATATGCTACTTCCATAGACTCAATACTGCTTTCCAATGCTGTCATCAAATATAGATACAGGATCTTCAAATTCACATATTTATGTTTAATCATTCCATTTAAAAAATTAATTTTTAATGAATATACTTTTATAAAGATAAAACAGAGAGAATTATGTAAACTTCTATTAACAATGAGTTGAACATCTGTTTTTGGCGTACTGTTAATTATTGACTTTGATGACTATTTTTCCAGAAATTGCTGAAATAATTTCATTATTGAATAAGACTGAAATAAAAATTTAATGACTAAAGAGTAATTTAACAAAATAAATCAAATATAATGAAATTCAGAAAAATAAATTTTATTTTCTTGCATGAATTTTACATCTGAAACAAATAAATGTATTTTATAACAACAGAAGAATGCATATTTTAATATGAATGATATTTTTTTCTTAAAAATTGTTTTAATGCTGTTTACATCACAGAAAAATTTCTAAAATAAAATAAAGGTGAGATTAGAAATCCTTAAGTTTTAAAATATTACATATCTATTTTAAGAAAATTTAATTTTGGATTTATTAATGTAAATTTTTCAGAATAATACTCTTCATAAAATGTGATTGATTCATACAAAACTATCTAGTGTCAAACCATGTTATACAGGACTACGAACTAATGCAAAAATACATTTTTTTTATTTTATTTTATAAGAAACTTAACTTTTATTAAAAATAGTAATAACTGAACAAAGTCTTATAAAATGTGATAAATGAATCTCAAGCAATATGTTCATTTAATTTTCCTCTTCTTCATGGCTGCTAAGCGCAAATAAGAGGGTTTTCTCTGTTGTAGAATATCTTCATTTTCTGAACTTTCTTCTGCAACATTTGGATTTTCTGTAATATCTACATCATCTAAAATATCAATAATCTCAATCTGTTCATTTTTGCTTGATAGATCTTTATAAATTTCATAATATGGAGCTAAGCATTTCTCAAGTTCTCTTTTGAATTTTGTGCTTCTTTCAATCGAAGGATCTGCATTCAAAAAATATAATTCCAATTTTTTGCCTAAATTTATGCCTTCCTGTATGCTTTTTAATGTAAAATTCTGAAGTTCAGAATTTTCATCCGTGCTATCATCCTCTGAATCGATTTGATTTATCCCCAATGCCATCTCTACTGGATCCATTTTGTCAATATCTTTTTCTATCAGTAATTCTTGAATGTCTTCAATAGTCATATCATCAAAACCTTCTCCTCTTACAGATTTAGCAATTTCTACTATTTCACTGATTCCATTTTCTGATAGTTCAATCATATTTCTTGATTGAACTGATTCTGGCCATACATTTTTCCAACACCTATTTAAAGTCGATGGCATTACTTCTTTCAGTGATAAAGCTATGATTCCAATACAGTCTGCAATTGAAAAATGTTTCCATGCCTCCATCACTTCAATATATTCAGAATTAACTTTTTCCAAAATCCATTGTAACAATTTTTTGAAATAATGAGTTTTAAAGGTAGATATAATGCCTTGATCTAATGGTTGAATTAAAGAAGTTATATTAGGCGGTAGAAAGATTACTTTCACATTTGGATGATTTAAATCTTTTGGATGGCTTGGTGAATTATCCAATAGTAATAAAACTTTGAAATCAAGATTTTTCCACTTTAAATAATTTTCCACAGATGGCACAAAACAATTTAGAAACCATTCTTTAAATAAACTGGCAGTTACCCAAGCATTTTTATTTGCTTTCCAATATACTGGCAACGAGTTTTTATTTACATCTTTCATTGCATGAGGATTAGAGGATCTATAAACTAGCATAGGTTTTAGCATATAATCTCCTGATGCATTACTGCACATAAGTAATGTTACACAATCTTTTGATGCTGTGAAACGTGATTCTGTTTTCTCTATTCTTGAAATAAATATTCTATTGGGCATTTTTTTCCACCAAAGACTTGCTTCACTAGCATTGAAAACTTGATGTGATGTGTATCCATGATCTTTGATAATTTTTTGGAACTGCTCTGGATACTTTCTGGCAGCTTCATTATCAGCCAAAATACTTTCCCCTTGAATTCTTAAGGTCTGTAATGAGAAGCGGTTTTTAAATCGTGTAAACCAACCTTTACTTGCAACAAACTCTGGGGTGACAGAAGATTCTCCATTTTCTTTTAAATGGTTGTAAATTTCTAGTGCCTTTTGTTTAATTACATTGCCTTCTAAAGGAATCTGTCTTTTACAGCAATAGTCAATCCAAATACCAAGTACTTTTTCCATTTTCTGAATTATTGGTGCTCGAGGACGAGCTGTCATATTTGCAGAAATAGAAGATCCTATAGCAATAGCAGTTCTAATTTTCTGTTCATTTTTTCTTATAGTTCGAATTGTTGCTTCATTTAAATTTAAACTTCTTGCAACATATGATACCTTCTCCCCTTTTTTAAGGCGATCTAAAATTTGTATTTTTGATTCTAGAGAAATAAAGTTTCTTTTTAATGGTACTTTTTTACTTTTATTAGACATATTTTAGAACTGAAATTTATTCTGTATAAAGAAATTAACTTTGACATAAAAAGTTTTAACTTAAGAAGAACAAAATTTAGTTGTTTATATCCAAGAAATTTATAAACTCTCAAATGGATATATTTTAGGCAAAGCTCTTGTCATTTCTTCTCTCTTATACTTTCATCATCTGATGTCAAAAAATAATTATTTAGCAATTATAAAAAGAAAGAATAAACAACTTTTCTTTTTGAATCAACTAAATTTTCTTATCAATCTTAAAATGTTAATAACTTTCACTTTTTTAATAGTTTTTAATGATTTAACATCATATATTATTTAATCATTTATTCAATTTACTGTACGATTATAATTTTGCTAATTTTTCAATTATTATTTCTAAAAATAGCATTGTCAATGATTTTAAACAAATGTTGAAATACAATGAAGTGAAATTTTTATAATAGTTACATCCAAAGATTATTTTGAAAGATTAATTATTTACTAAATAGCATAATAATATCTTGTTAATCTGAAAAAACTAATGAAATGAATCAGCAATTGGGTATAGTACTTATATCCTTGCTTTTATGGAAGAATGGAATTTTATGAGTATCAAATAAATTCTAATACCTTGGACAAAAACATTATGATCAAGTTACAAATGGATTAAATGATTGAGATCATCCATCCTAAGAAAAATCAAGATAAGAATTGCAGCAATTTTCTAACTGTATTAGAGCAAGTGAATATTATACAGAAGTTGATTATAACATATTTTACTGTTCCAATAAATCAAAAATAAAATAAGATGAAATGCAATTGTTAATACAAGCGTAAGTGTTTACTACTAAGGCAATGTTCGGCATCACTTTTTAACTTGCTGACTTAATTCAGCTTTTGTTACAATTTCATCCCACAAGATAAACTGTTGAGATAAAATTCTAATCTGAGAAAATAATTAAGGAAATATTTTATTAAAGATACCAAGTATGTAATTATTTTAATTTTTAATATCATATTATGAATATAACTAAAGAGCATACCATAAATTTGCAAAATTTTATATTATTTACTTTGTAAATATTTATATGTACACTCAATTCTCGCTATTCGGTAGTTATATTCTGTAAATTCTTTGTGAAACTAAATTAGCGAATAGTAAACCATTACACCTTTGGGAAATATAGAGTTAGGTTCCTGCGAACCTTTCTTCCCAACATTTTCATATTAGTTTATGTGTGTTTTGGTGTTTACAGACACCTTATTTAATATGTATTACATTATTTACAAATAATTACAGTATGTGCAGTATATAATATTAAATACAGTATTATAATTACAGTAATCTTTATTTAATTCTTTAAAACATTAACTATGTAGTAAATACAATTTTATTTTTGATTGATAGTTTTTTGATGTTACAAAATTTTTTATGTGACAGCTGACACACTGTCTTTCTGAACAGCTTTGGTAAACTGCGTCAGCCTTGTCTGTGTCGTTTTTTGCCTCAGATCTTCTAAAATTTTGGCATGAGGAGCAAATGCGCAGGAAGTTAGTCGTCTAAATTGAGGCTGCATTCAAGCATAGGGGCACATTCTTCTATGGGACCTGTGGACGATATGAACAGGCTTTTGGCCTATCTGCAGTTTATGGAGTGAGCAAGGAGAGAAAATGAGAAATTTTCTGGCAAACTGATTCAGAAACTATATACATTCTTTTTAATTAACTGCTTTTTCATACTATAAAATCTATAATGTAAATGAAAGCACTTCATACAGTTGTAAAAATTCTCAAAAATAAAAGTATAATTTTTATTTTTCTTATAGTTTTTCAGAGACTACATTTATGAGGTAACAAAACTTCCTTTATTAGAGAGAGAGAGAGTTTACATTGGTAACAGTATTTTCACCACTCAGCAGGAATCTGAAAGTAAGTGCGAAAGCTCTGCAAATATCGGTTTTGAGATTACAAATAAATTTTCACGAGTATTCGAATACGGAATCCGCAAATAACGAGAACTGACTGTACATTTAGAAATCTTTAAAAATATGAAAAATACAATAGCAGCATCATGCTCACATTTTCCTGAGGTGAGATGTGCACAGAGTAGAAAGGCAAAGAGAGGGAGAAAAAATCTATTGCTCTACTGTACAATGAACAGATGACACTATATTTTTATAAAAAAATAATAGTATGCACTTTTTTTTTTATTATGTTTTAATTTTAAGTTGCAATGCAAGTAACTGAACACTTCAAATTAAGTTCAAAAGAGAACTTAACTTGAAGCATTCAGATTCAGTTAGTCATATATTTCAATGTTAACAATTAATACTAATTTTGGTCTTAAATTTTAATATAAGATTTCTTGTAATGCAAACTCTCATTTGAAATGTTCATGAAACTATTATATAAATGAAAGGATACAGTTTTATTATAAGCATTAAACAAATGTTGAACTTTGTTTGAAAAATTATTGCACTCTTCCTGTAATAATTTGATTTCATCAATATGTTAAAATAGAATTAAATATAAAAACATTTTTTCTTTACCTGTTGGTCAAGTTGTATGGCTGCCAATTCACAGAGTTTTGGTGAAAGACTAGGTACAGCTGAATATCAATAAACAATATCTTTATTGGAATTAAATTGCAATGATAAATTTATATACAAATTAAAAATAATCTTAAAAAATAACTATCATATTTCAAGCATAAAAAAGATATAAATTTAAACATTTGAAGAAAAATTTGTTTCCTGATTAATAGTTTGTAGTATCTTAAGATAATAAAATGATATATTTAATATATAAAAATTATGTAAGGTAATGCAGTGATTTTAAGTAAGGCTGTAGTCATTTATTAACACACAACACATTCCCTCACATAATATGGTAAATAGGTTCCTAAAAAAAATGCTGTATTGTGTGAAACAGTGTTTTAGGAGACCTGGAGCTGATATAAAAAAGGGAGTTATGTTCCAAAACCAATTAAAAATAATTCCATATAAGAAATTTAATTTTTATTAAGAATATTAACAACACAAAACATACAGGAAAAAAAATACATATGTAAGAACTTCAAAAAACAATATATGTAAAACAAAAGGAAAGAAATAGTATACAACCTATGAAACTTTCATTTCATAATTATATCTTATTTACCACCATTCAGTTAAAACAAGAATTTTTTCTTTTTAACAATATCAACTTGTCTTTCTAAACCTTTTTGTATTTAAAGTTTATCTATCTTTGGCTCTCTGTATAAAATTTGTAATCTAACCGACTAAACAACAATCATTCCTTAGGACATACCCAAAATAAATTTATGAATAAAAAGTTTCTCTCTATTTCACATTCCTCTATTGAAGAATTAAAACTCATTTTTATCCAAGAACTGAACATTTGGATGACAAAATTTTCAATGGTCAACAATTAACACAATTTCAAATAAAAATTGAAAATAATCTGTATATTGTCCCTCTCGTAGGAAATTAGCAAAAACTGTGTTTATGATTAATTTTAGCAAAGTATTTCCTAATGATTGCATTTTGTGTGTATATTATGTGAACAGAATAACTTTTGTCACATCTGGAATATAGATTTCATGGAATTCACTTTCACGAAAGTGACATATACCATCAAAAGTAAATTTGAGTAATATCACCGATTAGACGAAAGTAAAATAATCGTAAGTCTAAGTTTTATTATATCCGACAAATAAATTTTGTGAAATTTACTTTCACAATAACCATTGGAAGTAAAATTACTGCTGAAATATAAGACGAAAGTAAAATTTGATTGGTTGTTTGAGTATATAAATAGCACGATCTGTTGTTTAAGTATATACATAAGCGAAGTATCTGACCATGGAGATTTTTGGTTCTTTTGTTTAAAACCTTAAACAGAAAAACTTTTTCCATGTGTAAACATTTGTATAAAAGTTTAGAACAATGTAAACAAGCTGTTAAAACATTTTTGTTGGATATTACCAATTCTTTAAAATAAATTAATATAAATGGTAAAGTGTTTGGTGAATTTTGAAAAGGATGTGAAAAATATGGTTTTTATATTTGACAAGTGATGGAAGTATTTGTGAAATTAGTAAGTATTTATACGAAAAATTTGATGATTGTGCTAGTGTAATGAGAGGAATATATTCAGATGTTGATAAATATGATTCAAAACAATAATTGTTAGTATTTAAAGAAATAAAAACCGAAGCAGCTGATGTTAAATTCATTTTAAACAATAAAGATTGTTGAAGTATATAGCGTTTTGGTAACAATAGTATTAATGATATTATTGATTGTATTTTGTACTTTGAAAAATGTTAGTTATGATGATGATTATGAAGAAATAGATATAAATAAGACTGTGTGAGTATTCCTGGTATTTAGGCAGAAAATTTTATTTGTCAAAATGTATTAATGCAGGAAGAATCGTTTATGATATTAGATATATAAAATTATGATATTAGATATATAATATTATGATATTAGATTTATAAAATTCTAAAATAAATTAAACCTTTATTATATCAGCTGTCAATAGCTAGAAGAAGAATTTGTGAAATTATAATGAAAAATGTTTTTAAAAACCCCGTCAACATGTGTAATTGTGGGACCATTCACAATCTGGAAAAACTACACTCTTTATGATGACGACTGGAAATGTATTTGATAAACGATTTAAAAATATTGTTTGGTATTATAAAATTTTTCAACCATGGTTTCTTAAAGAAAAAAATATTATTTATTCAAGGAATTCCAGAAAAAATTGAAAATTGTGATTTATTAGTTATAGATGATTTAATGCATAAGTTAACAGCTAAAATTGCATCCTTATTTACTGTCGGTTCATATCATATGAATATAAGTGTAATACTTATAATACAGAATTTACATTCTCGTTGTAAAGTAATGAGAGATATTAATCTAAATACGCAATATGTAATATTATTTAAAAATAATTGTGATGAGAGTCAAATAAATTATCTTGCTCGTCAAGCATTTACAAAAAATTATTATTTTTTTTGGATGCTTTTAAAAAAGCGACATCAAAAGATTACGGTTATTTGTTTTAGATTTTCACCCAACTACAGATAAAAAAATTAAGTGTTCGTGATTCAGTTTTTCCTGATGAGAAGGGAATATTTTGGATTTATGTTCCAATAAAATGAAAAATATTAAAAAGAATTATCATTTATTAACTGTTTTGGAAAAGGCTGCTACTGCACAGAGAAAAGCTATTTTAAAGCAAGCAAACCCAAACGAAATTAAAGTAATTTGTGAAATTTGTCAAAATACACTTCAAGGAAATATTCCAGTGAATATATCAAAATTAAAAAAAATATAAATCTTCGATAAGAAAATTATGTAATAAAAAAATTCCTATAAGCAAGAAAAAGAAGGTATCAGTTAATCAAACTGGTGGGTTTCTACCTTTAATACTCAGACCCTTATTATTTTTAGTTGCTGGAACAATCTGAAGAGCTATTGGTAACATTATATAATGGCACAAAAAATGGCATTAATTCCTCCTAAGATGTTAAGTGATATTTATAGAAAACCCAAAATTAGATGATGATGATATTCATGAATTATTAGAATGAAATATTTTAGCAGATGATCAAAAAGTAAAATTGCTAAGTTTACTTCTCTCAAAATATCAGCGTTTAATTCATAAACCTAAAGAATCTGTTAGAGTTTCAGTAGTATCCAGCAAAACTGAATCCGCAACAGTACCTATTTCACCATCACTAGTAGTCCCTACGTCACCACCAGTGTCATCATCTGAAAACGGAGATTTAATATTAAATCAAATCAAAATAACTGTTTCTTCTACTTATCAGAAATTTATTGATCCACTCGTTTCTCTATTAAAACAATCAGAATACAAATGGAATAAGAAAGGTGAATTAGTGGTAAATGATCAAGTAATTCAAGGAAGTAATATTATAGATTTAATTTTCGTATTTAACAAGAAGTAGGAAATCAGTTTTATCTTCTGTGGGATTTGATATATTTTCAGAAGGTATTAAAAAATTAAATATACAAAGAGTGGATTGGAAATAAATCTTTACAAGCTATATTAGATGTAAGACAAGCTTTGCAATATCAGCCTAGACCGGTAGAGTCTCCAGAAGAAATATTTTCAACAGTATCTCATAGAATATTTTATAAATGGAAAACAGACAAAAAAAAAAAAAAAAAAAAAAAAAAAAAAAAAAAAAAAAAAAAAAAAAAAAAAAAAAAAAAAAAAAAAAAGGAAAAAACAAAACTGGACAGATTATTAAAATCTATTTATTATATTGTAGAACATCATTTGGAGGTGTAGAAAAGGTAGTATAAGCTTCAAATTTACCTAGGTCTGTAGTTAAAAAAATGTCTGTCTTCTCAACCAACATATTCACTACATAAACTGATTCGGATAATATTTTCTCGTTGAAAAATAATATCTTTTGGACCCGAAGATTTGTGGCAACAGAGTGTCGCTAAATAGTGCTGCTCTGCTTTAAGGGAGTGATCACAACAGAAAATTTGGACGCCATTTTGATTACGAAATGCCAGCTTGCCACTTGCTTTAGTAGTATGAAATGATGTTATATATTGTTTTCATATTATATTTTGCTTTAATAAAGGACATATACAAGTATATAATTTATTTATAACATTCATTTGCATATAATAAGCATTTATCAATTTTAATAATAGTTTAATTATAATGTCAAAATTTTAAAGAAATTATTAATATATTAATTAAAAATAATTTAAGAATAAAATTTAGCAATTATTATTTTCTCTCTTGGAATATAATTTTTAATTAAAAAATGAAACATTTTTGATGAATATATTTATTCAGAGAAAGTTTAAAGCCTGGGCAATTATAGAATATAAATATTTTTCCAAATGAAATTTTGAATTTTAAAAAAATATATTTTAAATATATAATTTTTTTCTGGCAACAGAAGTGACATTCTAAAAATTTTTGGAAAAATAAATTATTTTTTATACAAAGATAACTAAATCATTTCAGAGATACTTCAATTATCTATCATTAATTCCCACATTAATGAATGACACTTAGCAAGAATTAATAAAAACATATTATACTTATTGATTATACAATTTTGTAAAGGGATTAAAATTTTTGTGGAACTTGTAATGCTGATGATAACATTTTTGTTTTGACAAAGCAATGTTTTTAAAATTAATTAGATTTTTTTTATTCTATACAAAAAAAATATGACTAAAATTTATGTTATGGTCAATTTTTTCAGTGTGTTTAATTAATCTGAATTTTTCCTTGTCATACTTCAAATTATTTTATGCTTTAAAAATGCATCATATAACAATGTAAAGTCACAACAAGAAATGCAATTATGATTTAATACAGATTTTACACAATAGCCAGCCAGATAATATAAGGCACAATCATCAATTGGATCATTTTTTCTTTGAGTTAATAGCAACTCTATGTAGGCCTGTGGGATAAAAAATTGAATATCTTCAATTGGGTTTTGTTCATGGTTTATCTTTGGGGAAAGAAGATTTTTGACATCAAAGCTCTCACAGTTATTGTCATATGAACTTCCAGGGATATCTGATGTGAATTGAGATACACAAACTAGTCTGTATGGAAAAATATAAAATTGTAAGATTTTTATATAAAGTGAGAGAACATTTAATAACATTGTTGAATTGGCAATGACAATGAAATTGGTATACTTACACCATCTTCCTGTTTTGGGATCTTAAAATATGAATGTCCAATATGTGGATCAAACTAAATATAAAGAAAAAATAAAACAAGCTTACAACCATATATAGAATTACAAGCAAAAATAATAATCATGAATTAGTTATAAAATAATATGTAATCTTACAGGTAATGAAGTCCCAGGAACTTCAAGTGATTTTTTTGTCTTGTTTGAAAGTTTGCACTTGAGGCTTAACCATACAGGAGGATTCAGAACATTAAATAATGTTGGGACAGCATTTCTTTTTAAAGTCGTTTTCCATCTTTACGGTTATTTTCAAACTGTGATTGTTCAAAATAGTCCTAAAATAATATATCATAGGTATAAATGTCTATATTTATAAAGTTTTAAAAATAAATATAAATAGACTTGATGATATTTTACTTTACTTTCTACAATGCAATAAATAGTTGAATATATGAATGCTTATTGAAAATTTCTAATGTTTAAGTTTAGAATTTGGTTCAATTTTATATTATTACATATCTTTAATCACTATTAAATCGATACAGTTTTAGTATTCTATACAATACAACACCAACATTCAATTTCTTATTTTAGGCAGGTAAAGTAAAATGTTGTCCATTCTTTTAATATTAAAATCATTAAGCAGCTACAAATTTCATACAAAGTTAAGACAGGTACAAGACATAGCCAGTAATCAAAGACTTACCTCACATAGTCTCGAATTATCATTGGGAATCCACTTCGCTCTTCTACAGTTTATAATCCACAATTTTCTTCTCTCTTGATCTCGCGGAAACCTAAACATCTGTTATTTTGTACTTCTGTTAGTGCAATTCACTGTAGAACAACCACATCCTACTATCTTCTTTGTATCTGAAGGTTTATCGATTGTACTCTCCTCATTAAATTCAGTATTCATATCGCTGTCTTAAAAGCAAACGTCTGTAATATCAGTTCTTGTAACCAAAATGGCGCCCATGTGTTGTCGTGCATGTGTGTCACATTTATCTTACCTGTGAGAATGGGGTGAGAGCACTCCCTTAAGGTTACTCTCATAACAGCACGCCATCTAGCGACACTCTGTATGGCAAGCTGATTTAATTGATTTAAAACAATTTTCTAGATTTAATACAAGTGTAAAATATTTATTATCAATTATTATGTATTTACAAAATATTCTTATGTTATTCCTATTAAAGATAAAAAAACCTCAGTCTATTGTGAATGCATTTAAGAAAGTATTAAGTAAAAAAGTTCCAAGAAATTTACAAATGGATAAGGGAGGAGAATTTTATAATAAATTAGTAAAAGCATTGTTTAAAAAAAATAATAAAGTTTAACTACAAGTAGTATAAAGCAGTCTAGAAACAATTCTTTAAATAATCTTTTTTATTTAGAGTAACGTTTTCGGCTTACATTAGCCCTCCAACTCTTATAACAGATACAGTCTACCGAACAACCAACTGTTAAATAAGCGCTGGTGTTCCAGAAAATAGAGCAAATTCAAAACTTAAAATAAAATATAAATATTCTTTTACAAAAATTCAAATCAAAATTAAAACAAATCAGTTAAATTATTTAACAAATAAAAATAAAGTTTTTTGTATTTACAACCAAGCCATATTTTGGCTAAAGTTCATGACTCCCGTTAGTGCGTAGTTTATTGGTGTAACGCAAATTTCCAGGCCTTGGATAGGTTAATAGATTGTTTTTCATTTATTATTTTCCCTTTGTCATTTCCCAGAAAGATTTGGACCTCTCTTCTGCTACTGCTAATTCATTCACGTCGTGCATTTCTTTAATTATTTTAGCATTTTCCCATTCTATTTTGACATTGTGTTCATATGCCCTTTTGGCCAATGCTGTTGTCAAAGCTTCTTTCCTAATGTCTCTCTCATGTTCACTCAACCTGTGTTTTAAATTCCTTGCCGTCG
Organism: Olivierus martensii; assembly: GCA_000484575.1. Lineage (NCBI taxonomy): Eukaryota > Metazoa > Arthropoda > Arachnida > Scorpiones > Buthidae > Olivierus > Olivierus martensii. The sequence continues at coordinate 4,092 of AYEL01076187.1, read as the reverse complement.
CTCCTATGTATATTTCATTCTGTTATTTGTCTAAATTTAGCAGAGGGATCTGATATACTTCAGTTCTGTCCTCCTGTCCATACTCGTCTTTTATCAGGTGTAGAATAACTGCTAATTATTCAGATCCTCAATTATTATTTAACGATGTAAAAAGCAATATTACAGATGCGATAAGAAATAATAATATAATACCAAGGTTAAAATTCTTTATTTGTTTAAAAGTTGAATTTATTAAATATACAAATCATGGTTTTAACTTCTTTGAAATTAAAACCATCTACAAAACAGCCAAAGAACATGGATTCACCAAAAAATACATACAAGACATAGAATATAAAATAAATACTGATTTCCTATTTAACAATACACAACAATTAGATCACAATAAACCAAAAAAGGTAACTTTACCATATAGCTTAGCTAATTCTAAGGTAGTAAGAAACATAATTAAAAAGAATAAATGGGCACCAAGCTATACATGACATCTCACTGTGTATCAGCTAATATGCAATGAGAAGGATAAGACACACAACAAAATGAAAAATGGCATTTATGAAATCCCAACTGAAAATATAACAAAGAACCACAGGGAAGTATACATAGGAGCAACGAAAAAAAATTTAAACAAAAGACTGAAGGAACATAAAACAAGTGGCAACTTCACAACAGCATTGGCCAGAACTTGTTATGAAAATGATGTTTCAATAGATTGGGACGGAGCAAAGGTGGTAAAAACGGTACAATTGAACAGAAACCTACCCATAGCAGAAACTTTGGAAATAATCTCAAGAATGGATACTGAATATGTAGTCAATGATAACCTTCTGATAGACCCCCAGCTGCATGGATTTTTGCCCTTAAATAACAAGTTGTCAAGAAAAACCTTTTTCGATGTTCATTATTTTATTTTAGTATTTAGTGCATGATTTTATGTATTACTTTTCATTAATCCTTTCTTATTTGTGTTTTTTGTGTTTATAATAATTATAATACGTTTAAATCTTTAGAACTTTAGTGCGTGTTTACAGTTTAAAAGAGTTTGATTGTAATATAATTCGTTGAAAATGGTTAATGTAATAACCAAAAGTACTACAAATAAAATGTTTTTAACATATGACCAACTGCATAAGGTGCTATGTTAAGTAATTCTAAGTATATAGGATAAACATATATATCCTATATACTTTATATCCGATATCCTTTTAATATGAAATCTGAAGTTCAACAGCTTAATGAAATAATATACAGCACAGTACTCGATATCTACCATCAATTTAGTAATCGAGCAGTCTCATTGGGGTCATGTGCAGCAATCATATGGCCATTATGATCCAATTTGACTGCTCAGTTATCAAAGACACAATCATACTAATCCAATGATATTAGCCAGCTAACATGTCACACAGTCACTGTAACCCAATGAGGTTGCTCAAATAGCATTAATCTTCCATCTTGGATATTATATCAAGTAATTTACTCCAATTACAATATATATATTCAATTTCTAATAATCAGTACTTGTCTTTAAACCTTCCTGAGTAAATCTGCTTACAAGCAAAAGTTGTTTCATAAAAATCCATTCAGCCGTTCTTGTGTTATAAATGAACATGCGCACACAGGCTTTTCAGATTTATAATATAGGTATTTTGGATTACCTATATTTTTTTTTTTAAATTTTAAAAATTCTTATACATACTGAAATATTTCTTACTTTAGATATTAAATAAAAGTAAACAGCAAACCAAATAAGTAAGATAAATCGTTTATTCAAAAACGTGTTCGGCTATCCATGTAGCCTGCCTCAGTTAATTCTTATACAGTTTACCTATATTTATTATATAGGTAAATTGTATAAGAATTTTTAAAATTTCCCTCTGGGGTTCAGTGCACCACTTCTAATCATGCAATGCACCATTTTTGGCGCAAGCGCCATAGGTTGGCCACCCGATATAGAATATTTACCAAAATATATCCATAACACTGATATGTGAATGAAACATTTTTTAAAAAACTTGATAATGTAGAAAGTGAGCATGTTCAAAAAAAAAAAACTCCAGAAAAAATTAAATATTGGAGAAAATAATAATATATTTCAACAAACAGCCATATATTACACTACCTTATAAGGTTAAAAGAGCAAATTTAAAAAATATATTAAATATTAAGAAAAAAAGCTTTGTGAATAAAATTCTTCAAAGTGTAGATGTGGTTTCCGAGAGAAGTCACTGTATTTTTACTCTAAAACCATAAATGTAATGCAAAATATGCTTATTGTAATTGAATCCAATTTGCAAATCTGGAAGGTACAGAATTTTTGAAAATTTTTGCATGACCTTGAAAATTTTCACAAAGAGCAATAGATGGCACAGAGTCCCTCAGATGCCAACTACACTGTGCCAGGTTTAACAATATGATTTTATTAAAGTGGAGTATGTGACAAATACTATTGCATCCTGCTCTTTGAATTCAGCATTTGATTCACATCACATCATAATGTTTCAATGCTGTAAGTTTGGCATTTTGTTGTTTATTTCAATAATGAACTAGATTCAGAAAATTTTTAAGATTATAAAAAAAATATTAATTCATTTCTATGAATGTCATATTGCTCAATATTTGAAAATTAGGAGTTGGTTTATATATGGATTTCACATTTTTACTATTTTTGAACTCTAAAATAGGGGGGCTGGCTTATACATAATGAATTTTTTTTTTTTAATATTTGAAAGTTACAAAAAATGAAAAAAATCTTTTACATTTTATTTTCTATTTTGCAATCTAAAAAAAGATTTAAATAATCAATATTGAAATGATACTATAGCAATTGTTTGTATGGTAATGCTTATAATTGAAAAAAGTTTGCTTGTTTAAAGATGGATTTGTTTTCCCATTTATCATTTTAATATTGGCTTGCTTTCATTGCTGTATTCAATTTTCCTTCTTTTAATTTTCAAAATCATCATAATCTACCAACTTAGGCCCGGTTGCATAAAACTATTGCAGATCATTAGTTGCTAACTCCGCCTACATCTTGTTAGTTTCCGTTGTTTATACAATGGTAACTAACAAGATGTATGCGGAGTTACCAACTAATGATCCACAATAGTTTTATGCAATCGGGCCTTTATATTTAAAATTAATGAGATTATATAACAATATCATATTATCAACTAGATCTTAATATATTTATATTGTACATATACTCACAAAACTTCTTAAATGATTTTAAGAAACTAGTAATTTAAAAATATCTCAAGATTATAAAAATTAAAATACTTTATTGACTAAAGACAGATTTACACCAAGTGCAAGCATTAATGCCACAAATTTCTAGTATAGTGTAAAAATATACACTGCAAAACATATCACCACCTCTGAGAATTGAAAGAAAATATTGACTTCTGCCAAAATGTTTGATGTTCTGTTCTTTCCCATGACACATATCATGAATTGAAGAAAGATGCTGTCATATATCTTTGTAATATTTTAAATTTGTAGCATATTTGTAATAAATGATATTAACTGGGAATTTGCATGTGAAAGGGATATAGTATTAAGCCATTTAAATGTCATGGTAAATAAGCAAATATTTGTCATTAAAATTTATAAATTATGTAGGAATATTTCGATAAAGTAAAATTAAATTTTGTTAAATTAATATATACTGAGTTTTATTTATCATTTACAATATTATATATACAAAAATATATTTTGAATAAATATGGTATCTATATAAGATTGTTCTGTTTAAACTTAATGATTTATATCAGAGAAAATCCAGCACTATTACAGCAAAGAAAACTATAAATATTTTTTATTGAAGAAAAATATCACAAACGTTTTCGGCAGTTACGCCATCATCAGGTAAAATGTTTTATTCGAACACAGTTCGAAACAGAAGGAATAATTTTGTTACTATGGCAACCGTTTCTTAATACAAAAGATTAAAAAGTTACAAGCTTTCTTTAAAAATTTTAGAAACAGGGTTTAGCAAGAAGAGATGATAATAAATTTAGCAAAAATATACATATAAATTTAAAAATTAACATTTTATTTATGCTATTAATATAATTTTATATTATTTATATTTAA
>AYEL01076184.1:0-13813 GCA_000484575.1 Olivierus martensii | reverse complement strand
GGTCTCCCAGACTTGGAGTTAGGATCCGAAAGTACCTTAAAGGTATACCCTGATCTAGCCCAGAAAAAGCCTTAAAATTGGCAGCCTTGATGGTCGCTGTCCTTTTGCGTCTCGACTACGACCCAAGACTCTCCAGTGCTCAACACAGACACAGATAGATAGTTAAAATGCAACTAAAACATCAAGTAACTATGTCTTGACTCTTGTCCGACATAGCACTTTTGCTCCGGAGTTATTTTGTGCTCACATTGACATAATAATTAATTAATAAATAAAAATAATGTGGGGAGAAAAAGCTTCAGGAAATTACTATTTATTGCTCAGCTTTTTTCTAAAAAGAATCCTTTAAAAAACAGTATTTTTCCTGATAGACTTGACATTATTTTTGTGTTAAAGAAACCAGTGATCCAAAACGCTCTCTCAGATTGAACACTTGTTGCCAACAAAGCAATAAAATTTGTTTCTATAACGTAATGTAAAATATTAATTACTTTTAAAATAATTAATAATTCTTTTTCGTCGTGAATTTTTTCCAATCATTCTTTGGCGCTCCATATGGTTTAGCACCTTTGTGTGGTGCACAACCTGCCCACCCACCTCCGCCGACTGTCCCCACAAGCACTGAAAGAAGAGTTTCAACGAGGCAAGTACTGTACATGTTTAAAACCTAAAATACAGTAAAACCTCGATTTTACGGACTATAGGGGGCAAGACAAGTCCGTAAAATTGGAAAATCCGTAAAATCGAAGTAAAATTTTTTTATAAACATTAATTAGCGTTTTCAATTCATTAATAATTAAATGTGACTTATGCCAAAGTGTATTATTTTACATAGAGTATTTTAAATTAAATTAAATTACCTACATGCATGTACAGTATATTAAACTTAAGTAAGTTATTAAAATAAAAATGATGCCTTATGCTTTAAACTTAAGTAAGTTATTAAAATAAAAATGATGCCTTATGCAATAAATGGGTGCGTTATTTTACACGCGAGTACTGTACAGTACTTAGTCACTTTCAATTTCAAGTACAGTACTGTAGACAGTTTATGCAAATATTGTATTAATATTATTTATTTTATTTTTTGGGATGGTGTCCGTAAAATCCGAAGTCCGTAAAATCGAGGTCCGTAAAATCGAGGTCCGTAAAATAGAGGTTTTACTGTAGTTGATAAATGAACAAACAAAAAAAAATATGCGTAAGAATAAACTATATTTGAGGACTAAGTAAAAAAATATTTGAATCCCATTTTAGAAGCTCGGTTTCGATTTTAACAATTCAATATGAAAACCGGATTTAACCAGTTTTATAAACCGGTTTGCAAGCACTAGTTATGAAGTAATCTATTTTATTAAATTAGAACCATTTTCTTAAAGAATTAAGTTAAAAGAGTTTAATTAATTATATTGCATGTGCTTATTTATTGAATACAATATAACCAATATGTGTTTGAATATTTCCATAAAATTACTGCCTTACCAATTTTTAATAATTTTTTCTGGGAAATATGAAATTTTCTAAAATTCTTCAAATATACAACATGCTGTTCTAGAAATAATCAATTTCCTATTTTCCGAACGTATCTTTTATTTAGGAATGATTAAAGATAAAGGATTAAAATACATGTCAACAAAGTTGTTTTCAATCTGATGAATGCCATAAAATCTATTTAAATAGTAGGAAATCACAAAAAGTTGGACGTCAATCATTTTTAAATTGATAAATCTAGATAGTTAATTAATCTTCTTTCATATTTGATCTTGACATCCTGACTACCTTATGAAATTTTATAAAATTCAAACAAATAAAATAATTCAAAAGTTATTAGGATGAAACCTTTGAAATTTAAACATCCGCCATTTTTATATGATTGAAGATGAAGAGTTGATATATTAACGATATCATTATCAATGACTTGATCTTTCTATAAATTTCATAAAAATCTAATGAGTTGTTCAGGATAATATTAAGAGAATTCGTTATCTCAGAAATTTGAATATCCGCCATTTTTAAGTGGTTGAAACTAGAAGCTAATCAATGCAGTATCAAACCTAAATTATTAGTGAGACACACAGATAACAAGTATGCTGATCTCATTCTTCACAAAAAATGAAATTTAAGATATTCTATACCATCTTATTCCTATAACAGATTTAAAAATCTTCGATTTCATAATAAAGATTTTGACTGATATGAACAATATACCTGTAAATTTTCCATGAAAACGTGAGTTCTTTCGACGAATCCATGAAAACATGAGAAATAACGTGACTACAATACGTTTCGCGTTGCACCGCGCAGCAACGCGAAATGAGGATAGCGATTTTGCTTTTCATCTTTGCTTCATGCCGCCACGCTTCGCCAAGTTTGCAGTGTGTCACGGTCTTAAGAGTAATATGGGAGGTGATATAGAGGAAATGGATATAGCAATTTTTCGTTATTCCGGGACTTTCGTCGTACCGTTTATATTGACTTCTGCTTGACCTGGACAGCGTTCACTTAATAAACTGTGCCATTATTGAACTGATAGTGAAGACTTTGGAAACATTTTTTAAATTTAATATTCGATTTTTTTAGATTTAACATACTTTATATTTTTAAAAATTTCAGCAAAATGTCATATAGACTCGTAGAAATTTATAAGAAAGAATTGCTTCTCTTCGATTTTTAGCCATATTTTCAAACCATATGATGTTATTAATACTAGATAGCAGGGCCACCGAGAGAAATTTTTGGGCCCATGACAAGTCTGTGGTCCAGGCCCCACTTAAAAAGATGGATCACTTTGGTTTAATAAAGAAATCGTATAAAACATTAAACATTTTTTAAAAGTGTACAATAAATTCAAAATTCGATACATTACATCCATGTTATATATAAAATAGTTTATTTTGGCCAAGGAAGTTGTATATAGACTATATACAAACTCCTTGATTTTGGGACGACTGCTTTGGTAGACAGCGCGCTCTGGCGGCGGCCTCTCATCTATGGACACATCGGGGTCGACGAATCGGCCCATTCCAATGCCAGGCCCATGACAAAAGTCTTAGATATCACCTCTCGGCGGCCCTACTAGATAGCACATCTTGGGTAAATTGAATACAATATTGTAATTGTTTAGATAAAGTATTGTATCAATACTTGAAATTAGAATATCTTTTAATTATTTCGATGTCTTTAAACGCCAAATCCAAGTATAAATTTTAAATTACGTTTGATATCAAATTCCTGAATAAATTCGATACTAAATTTGATAAATTTCAATTAAATAGTTCAAAACTTATTCGTATTTTTGTATTTTGAATAGCCGCTACGTTTAAATGGATGAAGATAAATGGTTAATTGATGTATCATCGAAATTATCCTCAATGACTTGACATCTTGCCAAATTTGATAAAATTTAATAAATATTTTAATATACATTAAGAGATTATCTCAGAAAGTTTTCCATTTTAAATGGTTAATTGTAGAAAGTTGCATCATAGAGGTTATATTTAATTGCGAAACATCACTATCAAATTTCATGGAGATACCAGTGTACTAATTAGTTCAAAAATTATTAATTGGGGACAGACATTCGTCACTGTGATCTTATGTTACATTTCCTTGAAAAAATGCAGAAAAAAAGACGAAATTTTACTATTTTCATTAAAATGTTATTAAATTTTATTAAACCAAAGCAGCACTTCCAGTAAAAATTATAACTTGCATATAACAAATTTTCACAGAACTTTATTAATTTTTAAATTTTTTATGATCTACATGTTGAGCTAATATTAAAATGATTTATGATTTAAGAAGTTGAGATATATAGTATTTATATAACTTCGAATAATAATATTTTATATTCATTCATTATTATTTCTAGTAACGTCTCAAATTATTTTTCAAATACAATTATTTAAATATATTTTTAATTTCCATTTTCTATAAATACTTTCAACTGGAACAAAACAATTTTTCACATTTTAAATATTACACAAATTTAAAATATATTTTTAATTTCCATTTTCTATAAATACTTTCAACTGGAACAAAACAATTTTTTCACATTTTAAATATTACACAAATTTAAAAAAAAAAAATAAGTTAATTATGCAGAAATTTTGAACAATATATCATAACAGAAATAATGTTTGAATAAATTTTTGTGTGTCTTAATAAAATTTAATCAATTTTAATTACACTACATGAAAAATATATTAATAATTTTTCATGTAGTTCTTAACCTGATTGCTTGATAATTAAATATTTTTTATTTGCTGTTGATAAGGAATAAATCAAATTATTATTTTTCTCATTATTACATAATTAAAATTATTTCGTTGATTTTTATTATTATAAACTTTTCAGTTTGTGTTTGATTAAAGTTTTCGCCAGAAATAAGTGATCAAACAAACATGTCGAATTTAGAAATCAAAGATATATCGTCAGATCATAATATAAAGTCTCATTTGGTACTGTCTTCAAGATCTCTCACAAATCTGGATGTTGCTCGATCGAATTATCCCATAAAAACGAAGAAAAATCCAGCTCTTCCATTATCTAAACAGAAAAAGTCTAACATGGCTGAATTGGATCCTCAGAGACTGAATGCTTTTCACGAAGCCATATGCAAAAATGACGTAGAACAGGTGCGTAAATTGCTAGATTCAGGGATGGATCCTAATGTGGAAGTAGCATATTCGCAAAAAGTGCCTCTGATCGAAGCTGTCAAAAGAGGCTTCGTTAGTATCGTGAAAAATTTATTAATCGCCCATGTTGATGTAAATAAATGTAATCATCAAGGAACTACCGCTTTGCATGTTTGTATGAATCCGATGAACTTCAACAAAGAAATTATTCAATTGTTTTTGCAATATCAAAGTACTAATTTTAATATTCAAGATAAATTGACAAACAGTTCTCCCTTGCATATATTGACAAAAACAGTAGATTCCAGTTCTAATAAAAATGCAACTCGCGATGAAATTAAAGAAATTTTTAAAGATATAGTTCCTAGATGCAATCTGAACCTTAGAGATGTGATGGGAAACACTCCTTTACACATTCTAGCCAAAGGTAAGGAAGATGATATAGAGATAATGGAGATATTTTTGTTCGAAAAACCTGATGTTAACGTCAGAAATCACGTCGGAGAAACTCCTTTAACCATTGCTATAAATAATGGTAATTTCAATATGGCACTGGCTATATTGAAACATGATGTGGATACTGGTGTAAGAGATAGATGGGAGCGTACATTGCTTCACTACGCTGTCAAAAATAACTCTATTCCAATAGTAGAAAAGCTATTAGAAAAGGGAAGTGATGTCAATGCACAGGATTCGCGTGGAGACACTGCTTTACATATCGCAGCTGGAAGAAGTTTAGTAGATATTGTCTCCATTCTGCTGAAACATCCAGAAATAGAAATTAATAAACAGAACAAAGAAGGATATACTCCTTTGATGTGTGCAGTCGATAGTTATTTCGTTAAAGTGGTTAAAGTGCTTATTGATGCAAATTGCGATTTGAATGTAAAATCTTTTGAAAGTGGAAAAACTTCTTTGGATATTGCAAAGGATCATATGCTAAAGAGAAATAAAAAAGAGATATATCATATTCTCAGTCTGAAGCAAAAGTTTTGAACTTTATTCAATATTTAAATTGCAAAAATTCTATTTTGATAACTTCATTTTCCATTATTTTGCTAGTTTAAGAAAATAAATAAAATTATCCAAATTATATATAATATTATGGAATTGTCATTCATTTTATATCACGAAAACATAAATAATAGAAAATATTTTTAAAACTAAATGCTGTTTCTTTAAATACTTTTGATCCGTATAATTTACAGTTTCATTCATATCTGTTTCTATAATATTAACATCAATAATCTAATAATTACGGCGATTTTATCTTAAAGTCACGGTAATTATGAGATTATTGATGCTATTTTATTGATTTGTTAATGGCAATACTTGTAAAATAAAATGATTTATGAGAAATCCATAAAAAATTCAATTATCAAATTAAATTTAAAAAATTACCATTAACAGTAAAAAAATTTTCTCATCTTATGGATGAAGTAGACAGTAGCGATTATATAAAGTTTACATTTATCATTAAATTGATTAATATAATTAAAATTCTTAATGTTGAAATTCAAGAAGAAAATTTTAAAAGTAATTTAAGATTATTTATGTAATGATATTAAAATAATAAATAGGATAAAGAATATATTTTCTTGAATACTTTTCACACATTTTCCGCAAAAATTTATAGTTAAAATGGGATGTACGGTTTAATTTCAATTGACTTAGTTACAACTATAATTGCCATATTGGATATTGTATAAATCGCATAATATCCTCATCTCTTATTTAATTGTTCGCATCCAACACTTATTATACTTTATTGGAAGATGCAATTCATTTTCGCAATTTGACACAATTTTACTAAATTACGTTTTATCAGTTCTGTATCATAATATATAGAAATGAATAAAAGACTATAAGTAATATTTGTTTTTATGCAGAAATTTTCCTGACAAAGTTCAGTAAAAATGTATTAACACGCCATTTTTCCTATTGCAGAAACCGCAAAATGTGACTTTTGCGGATAAATGTAATCTGTGACGATTACATTTATACAGATGTTTCACTCAGTACATTTAATGGAACTTTCAACAACGGTAGCTCCCTCTTCGTTATGTTATATTTCTAATTTTATATTATTAAAAAATGCTTGTACATTTAAGTATATTAATGTCAGATTTTCAAAATTATTAAATAATTTTGTTTAAATTTAAAAATTATTTTTTGCTGAATTAAAATCGCGTGACACTTATAACGTGAGTTCTCAAGTTTGAACTTAGACTGGACGCCATTATTCAAAGTTAGCGGTACACATATATACAAGTTTCGTAATTAACTTCCAGAGTACAGAAAGAAGTTTCGTGATTACGCTCGTTTAATATAAAATGAATAAGAGTCAAGAAGAAAATCATTATAGAAGATATATCATTTGTAGAAAAACTAAACAAGATTTTGGTATTTCACTGTTTCGTTTTTCATCTGATATTGTATTTAAACATAAAATATATGGATTTTTGGGGGTTAAATACTGTGTTGTATTGATTGTATGATTAAATGTTGTATAAAAATGTTCTTATTTTTGAATATTTTCCAATAAATTTATTAATATTTGCAATAATTGAATTAATTTCATTTTAATATCTTTACTGAGTTCTTCAAAAAATAGCTTAATATATTATTCAGAATATAAAAAGATATCTAAATACAATATATATTTAAAATTTTAATTTAGTCGGTTTCAAAATAATAATGACTTTACGGCAGTAATGAATTGGTGATTACGTCCATCGGGTTCCACCTGTCATCGCAACTACTTCCGGCAAGATGACACGTGGTATCCGGTGACGGAAATTGGTTGAAGCGCCACCTCTGTATTGTGAGCTGCTTTCTGATTGGTTAGCGAATGCTCTCCAAAGTTTCCAACGCTGGTATAGGGAGTGGAACATCTGTAAGTGTAATCTGCGGCAAAAGAAACGTCAGTGGAAATATCAATATCAAATTTTAATTAAATGTTTTTCTATATGGATAATATTTTGTGCTGTTATCTATGATTGGTCACGATGACGTCGTACTGGCATAACTATGATCTCATCACGAATTCGAACATAAATCTGAGGGATTTAAATAGAATATATTTTCGTTTCCGTCCTAAAATACTCCACTCTCTGGAGCGATCTTGACCCATAAGAGCTATGATTGCCAGCGAGATCATGGGAAATTTCCAAGCACAATTTGGTTCCGACAAATCAAATGGTTTGAGAACACATATTAAATTTTTTTAGAATTTTTCATCTATCGAATTTTAATTAAATTAATAAATATAACAATATAAAAATTATATTTGATTAAAAAATTGCATTTTCAAAAATATATATTATCCATCGATCTTTCAATAATTATCATGCGAATAAAATGAAATTGCATATAATTAAATCATTAGTTATTAAACAAAATATAGCTTATGAATAAATTTAAGAAACGCCCATAAAGCCAATTATTTCTACTAGCCGTTACAGTTATAAATGTATCATTATATATATATTTAACACAAATACAGTGTTTGGAAAAAAATCGAAATATATTGATTACATTATATATATATTTTTTAATAAATTTAATAACATAATAGAAGATTTTAACACAAGTTCAGGTTTTAATAGATAAATCTAATAAAAAGAATTCTAAAAATTCTATAAAATATGCAAATAATTTAACAAGAAGTTCTAAAAAGAACTAATCATATATTTTCCGAACGGGTCCACTATTTTGAAATGATTATAGATGAGAGATTAAATCACTAGAATTATTTACAATAGTATAACCTATAATGTCATAATAATATCAATGATCTAATAAATAGTTAATATCATAATAATATCATAATAATCTAATAAATAGTTCAGTAGTTATTACAGAAGAATTTCAGAAATTTAAATGTTTGCCATTTTTAAAGAGATGAAACTATATATTTAAGTAATCTTATTTCAAATTCGGCTTTAATTATCTGATCACTCTACTTAGTTTTATAAAATTCAATCAAATAGTTCAAAAGTTATTCCGTCAGTGTATCTTATTACTTACCATCCTGTTAAATTTCATAATATCCAGTATTAATTCAGAATATATTAAGAAAGCACCTCAGATATTTGAACATCTGTCATTTTTTAAAAGATTAAAATAACTAATTATATATTCTACGTCAAGGCTAACTTTAATGGCAGAACATTACTAAATTTCATTAAAATCTGCTAATTTAATGAATAGATAGACAGTATAATGATCTCATAAACCTAAATTTCTTTCCAAAGAAAGCTAAACATAAATATGTATCTTAATCCAGCCAAGTTTTTTATTTTTTTAAGTAGCCTATAATAAAGTGATCTGTATAATTTCTTAGCATGTAGCTAACAAGTAAGTATTTAATTCAATAATGTGTTATTGTATCAATAATATAAATGAAACATTATTAAATAAAGCTAGTCAGAATCTAGTTAGAAAGCAAATGATTTTTTATAAAGAAAAACTGGAAAATTTACTACAGTACATTATAATCATTATACGTTTCTGGATATGCCTGTGTAAACTATGAGAAAAAATTGAAAAGTGAATAAACTAATAACAACTTGGTTTCGCTTTGTTAAGAAATTTCCAGTTTTATAGAGTTTATTTCTCAGAATTATTACTATTAATAATGTTTAATAAATTTTATTCTTTCTGTAGCATTAGTACATCACTTTTATATTTTTATTCGATTGGAAAAAAAATATATTATTTTATCTAAGTAAATAAAATTTTAATTATATAATTATAAAATTTATGTAGTAGCAGGAAATGCTTAAACTATGGTATACAATTATTCAAAAATTCATCATTTAATTAAAACTGTTTTTATAAAGAAAAGAAACAGATGTTTCAGAAATTCCATTACGGTATACATACACACACACACATATATATATATATATATATATATAGGGTACGGTATATGTATTAGGCGTATATATATATTTATACCGTATATACGGACAAGGCCGGCACTACCATGTAGGCGAACTAGGCAACTGTAAACCTGGAAAAAATTTAAAATTTACCAACTTTGAAGATAAAAATTTCTTTGTGGGAGTATTGCAAATAATCTGAAAATTTTGTGATTTTTACTACATTTAATATAGATTGAAATAACAACAAATTTGAGTTTGGCTTTTCTTCCATTTTTGTGGGAGATGTAATCAAACTCAGGGAAAATGCAATTAATACTCCATATTAATATCATAAGAAATCCCAGTCCGAGTAAAACATATCTGGCAGATATTTTTAGTTCACACCACTTTTGAAGTTAGGTAACTCTTTCTTCTGATTAAATAAATTTTGAGCTAGTTTTTATTAATTTTTGCAATTTTCTGTTCAAACTATCTTTCAACACTTTATATAGCAACAATGAATTCTTCTGCTAAGAAACTAATATATATAATATAAATAAATCAGATTAAATAAATTTTGAGCTAGTTTTTATTAATTTTTGCAATTTTCTGTTCAAACTATCTTTCAACACTTTATATAGCAACAATGAATTCTTCTGCTAAGAAACTAATATATATAATCGATAACTAATATATATAATATAAATAAATTAAGTAATTTAAACTTTTAAATATCTTAAACCAACATATTTGCACTAGTAACTTGCAAATACAATCACTTCTCATTTAACATCAAAATTAGATTCTTGAAAATCACAACATTTTTAAGTGAAACAAGAATCTCATAAACCTAGTGTTATAAGTTTGAGGCTTCACTCTTAGTATTTTCTAGTACTAGAAAGAATATTTGATAATTTTTTCATTTAAACATTATTATATCATTCAATAATGGAATGAAATGAGCATGATTTAATTGTAAAGTATTATAAAGCAGTTATATGTCATGCTTTATAGATAAATTATTTTTGAATGAAAGATAGTTTAGAATTAACAGGCAGCTTAGTTATTCAATGTAGTTGTTTTTAATGTTCACTTTTCAATTATTTTCTAAGTATTAAGTAGTGGTGCCATTCCAAGACTTATCTCAATTACCTAAATCTGTATATATATCTATGGAGTCAGTCATACTGTAGATGATGATATTGACAAACAGGCTTAGACCCCTTCATATAAATTTTCCAAGAGGGTAGGATCCTAATTTGATCCCAGATCCTGTGATGGAAAGCTGAAGTGTTTCTACCTGGTCAGTCTGGCTGATTTTCTTTTGTCCAGTATAGTTTGATATAATGTTTATAAAAACAATATTGTATAATTGAGTTAATGTTCATAGAAAACCAGGTGACTGCCTTTTATGTAACTAGATTTTTGCTTTTTTTTTTGTCTTTTATGAAGGGAAACATAAGAAAATAGGACTTCATTCTGTTATACCATTTTAAAGTTTTAATTTTTTAATTAAATTTTTGTTTATAGTATAAGAATGAAATGATATTAAATGAGGCAATATTAAACAAGAATTAGCTATATTTATTTATTTTCTTTATTGCAGAAATATAAAAAAATTATAGAAAACATTTTATATAAAGTTTGATATATTTAAACTAGGAAATATTTGTAATATATCACAAATATTCAGTTTTATTAGTAACTTTATATTATGTAAGTTTTTCAATAAAAGAAATCTATAAAATTAGTAGTATAGAAACAAGAATATATGTAAAATTTTCTCTTATTTTAAGAGTAATATAATTATTTATTTTATAAGCTTTATATGAGGAGGGCCAAAAAGTTCTTATCCTCATCATGATGCAGATGTGCTAGGGATCTGAAATTTGGTCCTCCAACTCTTCCTTCTCTACATATCCACTGCTTAAGGCTACATACTTCTAACATCTGTAGAATAGTTGTTTAATCCCATCTTTGTAGAAGTCAGTAGATTTGGAGACAAACCAGCTCTCCACAGTAGTAATGATTTTTGTGTCATCGAAGAAATTTCTTTCCTGTAAATGTTTTTTCATATTCTGAAAAATAGAAGTGATCTTGATCTGAGAATTAATTCATCATTGAGAATACGGCCGTAAGAGTAATATAATTATTTATTTTATAAGCTTTATATATATATATAATATATATATATGAGGAGGCCAAAAAAGTTCTTATCCTCATCATGATGCAGATGTGCTAGGGATCTGAAATTTGGTCCTCCAACTCTTCCTTCTCTACATATCCACTGCTTAAGGCTACATACTTCTAACATCTGTAGAATAGTTGTTTAATCCCATCTTTGTAGAAGTCAGTAGATTTGGAGACAAACCAGCTCTCCACAGTAGTAATGATTTTCGTGTCATCGAAGAAATTTCTTTCCTGTAAATGTTTTTTCATATTCTGAAACAGGAAGAAGTCTGAAGATGCCAGGTTGGGAGAATACAAGGGATAGGGCAAGCTTTAAATAGCTATATTTGCAAGAAAAGTGATTGTTTCTGCAGTTCTGTATGCAGATTTTCATATTCTGAAACAGGAAGAAGTCTGAAGATGCCAGGTTGGGAGAATACAAGGGATAAGGCAAGCTTTAAATAGCTATATTTGCAAGAAAAGTGATTGTTTCTGCACTTCTGTATGCAGGTGCATTATCAGCAACACTTCTTTTGACAGAAAACCATGTTTTTTTATCATTGATAATGCCTTGTAACTTTTGTAGCAAGTTCCTGTAAATAGTGTAATATGTCCCTTTTATTGTTGATCCTTTTTGTAAATAATCTATCAATATGATATCTCAGCCATCCCAAAACACAGATAACATGACCTTGCTGGACAGTCTTCTTTTGGGTTATCCTGTAGATAGAAATGGGAATTCAAATGTGGTCATATCTATCATTTCACAGTTTCATATGATAGACATTCTTTTCAATATACAGCTGACATCTCTTTGTGGATTGCTTGTGCAGTTTTCCCTTCTAATATATTTTTATCCATATATTAATATAAATTTAACAATAACTATATTTTGTTGTTCTATTGGAATATGTATCTAACCAATGTAATGATTTAAATAAGTAAATTGTTTTATGTCTATTAGTTTTATTAAAATAATTACCATAATAAAATTTATAATTAATGAATTTTTAATAAATAGATTTAAAATATCAATACTAATTAAAAAAAAAAAAAATTGGATTTATTTTTGCTAATAATTTAACAGAGTAAAGATTTTTTCAGAATTTAAGGTAATAATTGATGAAAACTTGAAAATTTTTAATTAATAAATAAAATTGCAATAATTGGCAAATTTATTGCATTATTAAACTTAAATTTTTGATCCCTTGGCACTTAGCAGAGGATTGCAGAGTCAAGAAGCATACTTCTTATGATAGATAGAAATTTATTTACTTGAAATGTTATGAAATAAAAAAAACCTTTTCTGGAATTGTTTTATAAAAAATATTTCACTATAAAGATTGTTTTTCATTATTAATGTATTCTTTGAATTTTTGAATAATGATTATAAACTTTTGAATTTAGTTTTATTAATTTTTTTAATGGTCTCTAATAAAGTAATTCAAAAATTTTATTTTATAGGATATTTAAATCTTCTACATCATTAAAAGTAATGATTCGAAAATTATAAAACATTTTTTCAGAGGTATTCTGAAATAACTATCATTAGTACAAATAATATATTGTATTCTGTTTATTTTTCATTTATTCATTCATGTTGAAGTAAGATGACAAATAATCTTTATGGATTATTTCATATGTAATAATCATAACATAATAGAATTTTCAAAATTAAATATGAACTTTTATCAGAATTAAACTGTTTGATTAGATTTATCTAAGATTGTTTTTGTAATAAAGATTGAAGAATTTTTTTAATCTGATAAGAAAAACAGATTGAGCATCATAAAAAAGGCATAATTAAAAAAGATAAATATTATAATTCTAAGGATTTTCAGTTATTATGAATAATCACATATTAAGAAACATATAACTACCAGCACTACAAAGCAGTGATATAAAAAAAGATAAATATTATAATTCTAAGGATTTTCAGTTATTATGAATAATCACATATTATTAATAAGTTTTTTGAACTATTATAAATGTTAAATTATTGCTATTAAAAAAGTAATAATATATTAAATGATGATAAAATAGTAATGTATAATCAAACTGTTTATCCGATTAAAAATTATTCAAATAATTAATTAATTCCTTATTTTAATAAAAATAATTTTATTTTTCAATAATGAA
>AYEL01076183.1:0-10263 GCA_000484575.1 Olivierus martensii | reverse complement strand
ATATTTTTTTAATTTTATTATTTTATATAAATATTTGAATTATTAAAAACTTGATATAAAAATTAAATTAAAAAATTATTATTGAATTTATTTAATGCTAATTTTTGAATGCTTTAATATTTATTTAGATAAACAGAAAAAGAATATATCCTCCTTGGCATATATTAGACATATTTAAGTCATGAATATTATAAATAATTCAAGAAATTTTTAAGAATCATCTGTATAGTCATTCTTGTGATCTTAATATTGAATCATGCAGAACGGAACATATCCTTGGGTTACGTCGTCATCGTTAAGCCAGAAAAGCTGGCCACCTGGCTATCAAGCAAGCCTGACAGATTTGTTTCTGAAAAAGAATCCTCTTCATTTTCGAACAGGAATTTCACAATTAGCAGCAGCCTCTAGTTATATTGAGAAAATGTCAAGTTTAAGTGATAATGTTTCCCAAAAATGTCCTCATCCAGATTCCAAGGACAAACCTTATCCATGTGATATTTGCCAGCAGTATTTTACTTTATGTAATAACTTGAGAACAGATTGTACTTCAAATAATAATACACCTGTCAGTACTTCCATTAGTACATCAACTCCTCAAGATAGGAAACCAATGAATTTACTTCCTACTCTTGCAGAAAGATCACCACAATCTGTTACAAATAATTCTTCAGGAATTCAACGCAACCGACCACCTTCAACGAAACAGTTTCCCTGTCAGGTATGTCAAAAATATTTTACCCAGAAAGGTAATTTAAAAACCCATATGATGATTCATACAGGAGAAAAACCTTATTCTTGTCAAGTATGTGGCAAATGTTTTACTCAGAAAGGAAATGTAGATACTCATATGAAAATTCATACTGGTGAAAAAGACTTTGGTTGTGATACTTGTGGTAAGCGATTTACTCAGAAAGGTAATTTGAAAACTCATGTAAGAAGTGTTCATACTAAGGAGAAACCATTTGCTTGTGGTGTTTGTGGGAAATGTTTTTCCCAAAAGGGTAATATGCAAACTCATATGAGAACGCACAACAAAGATGACAGATTTCCTTGCACTCTTTGTGGTAAGACATTTTCACAAAAAGGCAATCTAAAAACACACATGCAACGACATACAGGTCAGCTGCCATCCAGAAGATCATATGGATCTCGTAGTTCCTCAAAGCGTTCCTCCGAAAATTTACATACGTCTCAAGCATCTTCCCGCCTTTCTTCATTCAATACTCATCCATCCACCAGACAGTCTTCTCCTATTCATTCTGATACTCCCCCAAAGTCTACAATCAAATTACCATTAGATATACCAAGTTCAAGAAGTGGTCTTTCATTGTCATATAATGTGGAATCACAATTGGACTGCAAACCTCATCTTACTCCACCACATCATAATATGTCACCTCATCAATCAGATATCTCAAGCCCCTCTCCTGGTGATGATCTCACCCCTCCATCATCATTACATAAATCACAACATGCCCACATTTCTCAACAAGCTAATCATCTATCTTTAGAAGCATTATCACAAGTACATATGCATGCAACTAACACTCATCATTCTCGTATTCCCAGTCCTGCACCCCTGTCAAATGCTTCAATTCCACTTTCAAATTCTGAATCAGATTCTCGTCCATTTTATTCTGCACCTCCAACACCTGTACCTGGTGCTACAAGGTGGTTGCCACATGCAGCTGCAAGACATTATGAGTCTTTTCAGCCACATTCTGGTTTAAGTTCCTATAATGTTATGTCACAACATACTAATCCATTATCACAGTTGTCACTGTTTGCATCTAATTCTATGTCCCATCATTTATTAAACAATCAGCAGACAGAATCAGAAAAGCAGCCTCCTTCTTCTCATGCCTCTCATTCACAAATTCATGATTCACATTTTCACAATTCTAGAAATCCAGATTTTTCTCAATTATTAGATTGAATTTGTTTTAAGATAGTTTTTAAAAGAATTATATCCCTTTATGATATTATAGCAATTTATAAATATATAAAATATATCATTTTTTGCTTCTTAATATAAAGCTCAAAACCATTATCTAGTTATAAGCACATTATTAAACATCCAAAATGGAGTACAATCATTTGGCAGCTACAAGCAGTCCCTTTCTTGTTAATGCAACTTAATATTTTTTATTATATTCTCTTATATTAATATACAATAAATTCATTTTCCTACATAAATTTTAGTTGGTTGTCAAAACAACCAGGAAAAATTTTAAACTTTTTTCTAAAAAATGTTTATATTTAATGTGATTGTTTTATATTTACTTCTTTTATCCAAAGTTTTGTCCATTTTTTTGTAAGTTCCTATTAAGGAATATTGAAATAGCTCAAAGATGTATATGTTTAATGTACAGAATGTTTTTCTCCCATTTGGACAGGGTTTAAAAATAGTTTAGAATTGGAAAAGTAGATTCAGTCTAGCCAATATTTCTTAGCTCCTGCACAATAACAACTGATGTGCTCAAAATAATTCTAGTACTTTCATATTAATAGTTAAACTATCATCATTTTACTGATGTTAAAATATTTAACAAGTATCCAATTAGTACTACACAGGATTACTGGTAGAAGAATTTTTCAAGCAGTAATAAATGTAATTTTACATTTTTAAATGATCTGCAGTCTAGAATTCTCAGTTTAGTATTATTGTACATGTGATGTGACTGTATTAGAAAAAGATTCGAATTTTTCTTAGTGATGGTCTCAGGGCATCAAAGCCTTTTTAGAACTGCCCAAGAGGCATACTTGATTAGAAATATGCAAATTTGCATGATACAACTTTGCAAATACTAAATATTTGGTCAGGGCATCATTTGCAAAATCATTTAGAGATGCCTGTTTGGACTAGGCCATGTCTTACCAAAATTAGTTCCTGCCCGCCATTCCCTTATTGAATAAAATACTCTTTAAAGATTCCATTGTACAGATTGCTGTAAAGCTAGCAAAAGGAATTTGCATGCATAAATACATTTTCAAGTCAGAAAAATGGTTCCTCTTTTACCTGCTTACAATTTTTATTATATTGAGCTAATGGTTATTGTTCATTAATCAGCAGCAATGGGATTATATTTAAATTCGTTGATATTGAAACTTTTGTTGAATTTTATATTTTTATTCTGTTCCTCTTTATTTAGTGCTGCTTTTGATGCAACAGGGCCATGCTTTTTTATTTTTAGTTGTTATTGCTAAAATTAGTGGAATTTTCATATCTAATTTGAATTGTAACCAGTTTTTGATATACATATATATATAAAAGAATTGTTATAGTGAGAACTGAAAAATTTGTTTGCTGTTTTTTTGTACAGTAGGTTACTTGTTATATACAAAGTATTTCCAAAAGAAAAAAAATAATGTGTTTTGTTAAACATGGTAAAACCATATAAAATAATGTGTTTTTGTCTTGGAATAATAAGCCTTTGCCATTAATACTCACTAAGTAGAGTTATGACAATGTCCATTATGTTATTTTATACCATTAAGGGGCATAATCACCAACCAAAGTAAACTGACGTGTTCTAGCGAAATCATCCGAATTGAACCTTCCAGGTGAGGATGTCTTCCGCATTCATGATTGTTAAATGCTAGGTCAGATGAAATATGTCAATGTTAGTCATTACAGTGATATGCTCTTTGGTCTTAATGTATGTATAGAAATATTCACCTAAACATTTTTTTTACAATATTCAGGGTTGTTTATGGCATTGTTAAGCAAACGAAAACGGTTACATGTTGCATTTATGTTGTTCATGTTTATGTGCACTTGTTAGTAAATTCTGTGCAAAAAAAGAACTTTCGCTTAGTCATTTTTTATTTGTTTATTTTGTATATTTTTTAGAATTAACTATTCTTGTGCCAGCAAGTTTTGATTTTATTTTACAAAACAAGAGTTTAGCTGTTAAGTGTTTGAAATAGATGCAATTTTACATAAGTGTGCTTTGATTAAAAAACCATTAACTAAGGCACTTATTAGCTTTTTTATACATTGTTTGAAGATCAAGCACATTTATAACTATAAAAGCATTTGTGATGAATTCTCGCTTGCAAAATGATTGTGCAATTGAAAAACTTACTGCAGATTGTCATTTATTTTAGAAATGATATTTTGCAAATAGTTGTATGAAGTACTTTTTATTGTCTTCTTTCTTTTTAAATGGATGTTTCTATGTAACAAAAAATATGTTGGAAACTATCCATTTACTAGCAATATTACAGATATTGACTACTTTTTTAAATTGTTGTAATTGCAACTTCTGCTAACATATTGTGATTGTTTTATTCATTTATTTTTAACCAGAGTTACTATTGTGACTTATTACTGTGAAGAAGAATGATACAAAAAAATTGAGTATTGTTAAATATGCATTTTTCTATTGTAGAAAGTTTGGAAGTATTAATTTTTCTGCTCTTAACTGTAAACAAATTGTACATTTTCACAAACAATCCTAAAATAGAGGGAAAAAGATCACTGATTACAACTTTTATAAATAAACCATCATTGATCCCTTGATTTTTGTGTTTTCTTTATATATACAACACGTACAAATTAAAATTCACACATACATACATACATACATATATATTATATATTGCAATTATTCTCTTCATTACTCTGCTAAATATTTTAATCTAGATGAAATTGGCCGATTAGTTGCACTGACATTGTATATGATGGGTACACGTGGGAACATTGCCAAAAATCTTTAAAATATTTAGCAAGTAACCATCGTGGGGTACGCATAAAAACGCTTGATGGGAGCGTTATACAGAAAAATTAACAAACTGTAAAGAAAACGAACGTTGTAAAAGTTAATTAAAAGAACTTGTAAGCTACTTAACGACTTAATTATTTAGGAACTTAAAATTAATTTTATTTTTTTTCTGTTCGAGATAACCGATTGTAGATCTTTAAAATGCAAAGATGGATCGCAGAGATGGATGTTAGAACATTTTCCATGTCGGAGGGTCATTGCTAGACCTCGTGATCTTTTCAAGTAATCAATCATTCTTGTCAGAGACAGCGCGATCTTCCAGCCGCTGCCTGCAGTCAAGTGAATCATAATTACTGTCCTGTACAGCACGAAAAGAAAGAAGAAAAAAAAAAACAGAAAAAAAAAATTCCTTTCGCTTCTGGTTTGTTCATCCGTTGGTGTATAGGAACTCTAAATCCTACTTCGGCAGTGCTGGATAAAACTTCAGATAGTTTTTTTTCTCTCTGCCCTCCTCATTATTAGTATGAAGCTTAGTCCGGGAGATTTATCAATGTCAGATAACGGACGGATGTTGCTTTTCATTAAGAACTTCCAACCGAAAACCTCTTCCTTGCGAGGTTGTTAAATTACGGAAATTAGGTCTGGCTACCTTATGAACAGTTTTTAGAAACAAACTGTTTATTGTAAGACAGAAAATGGAGGAAATGTCCAAAATATCGATAAAGGATACAAACGAGGAAATAAGTTTTCAAGGTCAAATATTGTCTGGAGATATCAAACAGATTTTCTTCCTTATAAAATTTTACAGAAACCATTATTATTCGGAAATTCCCAAGATAAAAATGCACGTTAAAATTCATTACTTTTCCCCCTCTTAAAAATTAAAAATTTCCGACATTCGCAAATTATAATTATGCTTTGTTCTCATAAAAGTGTAACATCCCCTTGATATTTTAAAGAATAAAGGAACCGAATTTTCGTGATGAAGTTAACTTTTTCTGTCTAGCCATTATAATATAAGTGTCAATCAATATACAAAGACTAACATTGTATTTGCTGTACATTTAAACTTTTAAGTGATGTTATTGTCATAAGAAATAATAAAAGAAATTTAAAGTGCATAGCAAGAAAAAAATAAAATTTTTAGTGTTTGTGAACAGTTGTGGCAGCACGCTACGCAAATTTTAAATACAATATACGACAATAAAAACGGTGTTTATGAACTACTTTAGTTGCAGCACTACTATATGGACTTGGGAAAAATATCAAATTTAAATATTTTTAGCGAGGATATAACTTTTTTTTTTTTTATTTTCGGGACAAGTGATTCGTAGAAACTAAGACAAATTTAAATTGAATTGTATAAGAATTTTTTTTTTTTTGAAAAATGTATTCACAAAAATAGGACAAATGTAGTAGTCACTGCGAGTTTTTTTCACTCGTTCTTCGTTTGAATAGGCCGACAGTTTGTGGTTAGCTACACTTGTTCGTGTGCTTTCCGTCTTCATGCTAATTTATATATAAAAAAGTTGCTAGTAAATTTTAAAAGTTGTCATGAAAGGATTTATTCAGACAGTATCCCGAATTTAAATTTGAGACTTCTTTTGTCTTAATTTTGATTAACGTTTTAACTGCGGTTTCAAGACAATTTACATTAAATCGGAATATAGTACACTTTAAATCTAACGGGATATTAGAAATGATTTAATTATTTCCATAATAATGAACAATACAAAAAATTAATAGGATAAATATATTAAGAATGCCATTTATGATATATTGACTAAAGGTTGCCAGTCAGCTTTACATGATAAAATCGTTTTTTTTTTACATAATGTAATTTTTTTAATATGTATATTTGCTTATTAATAACACTACATATATGAGTAAGTTTTATTATATACAGAATATACATAATTTTAGTTGCGACTCAATTTTAGTATCTGGCAACAATACAAGTATATATAACATTGACAGCAGACGACTGAATGATTTGTTAAAAGATAATACTGATCTACATGTTTTTCATTGGCCAAGTAGTCTATTCAGAAGTCTTAAAAAGGTATGTTAAATATAAAATTTAATGTATATTGATAGGATTTTTCTTAGTATCTGTTGTATTTAATTAAAGCTGGAATAGTTTAACGAATTTCCACCTCCAAAGACGGGTTTACATAATCTAAATTCAGTGAAAATGCAAAATAGGAAATATCATTCTGAAGAGTTTTATGCCAGAATTTAATGGTTTGTGATTTATATAGGCTACATAGATAGCATTTAAAAAAATACTATGCCGATGCGAATGAGTTGTAATTCAACTCGCTTCGCTTGAACGCCGATCCCTAAAAATTAGTTTTTGGAACATCAGTCATGCTGACAATGGTCAGTAATCTATGAATCGGTCATTCGGTTTACAAAAACGGTTGCGACGTTATCCTCGACCAGCAGAGAACGCGCATAAAAAGAATCGACCATATTTTTTTTTAATCCATATTAAAGCAAAAATATTCATTAGAAACTGCGAACTAGTAAAAATTGTATCAGTTGTCGGCAATAACAGATTTTGTTAAACTGGAGTGGTGTATCAATCATGATGTAATTCATAAACATGATCCATACTAGATATATATATCTTATTCAGGTTTCCAAAATCATACTGCTTTGATAAAAAAAATAGTTAATAAATAGTAAAATATAGCATTCTTTTTACAGCATATTATTCAAAATTTATAATGGCTGTAACATCGTCATAATTCATAAACATGATCCATACTAGATATATATATCTTATTCAGGTTTCCAAAATCATACTGGTTTGATAAAAAAATAGTTGATAAATAGTAAAATATAGCATTCTTTTTACAGCATATTATTCAAAACTTATAATGGCTGTAACATCGTCATGATGAAAGCTTTATCCATATTTTGGACAAAAAAGTACACTGCTATAAATAACCAGTTCTGAAAATACCGGTAATTGATGATCTAAATTTGATACAAATCCATTATTTTATAATGATAAAAGGTGCTTCATTAAAACGTCATTATCAAGATTTACAAAATTCGGTAACCATTTCTAATTCTGTCTAATAATGCAAAAGTTATTCAGTAGAAACCAATTTTGAACGTTGCCATTTTTTAATGTTTAATGTTACAGGCTAATGGATACGATATCACTAACATCGATTGTATAAGCTTCCTGGTGAAATTTATAAAAATCCAATTGGTTGAAAAGATCTTTAACATCAAGTACTATAGCTGAATGAATGTCTTCCATTTTTAAATGGTTTGAAGCTGGTTACTCCATAGTTAGCCATTTAAAATACATCCATATTAATGCAACAAACTTCGTTAACAAAAACCATTCTATGCGCTTAAATATCTTCAACTGCTGCAACATTCAAATGTGTGTTCGTCTATGTTCTAGTTTCTTATGCATTGTAGTTTTGTCTATATGATCAACATAATTAAATATGTTTTCTAACTTTCGTCTATAATTTATTAATTTACATACTAATCATGATTCTCTTCATTTTTTTTAAATAGATATTGTTATTCTATCATTTACAAATTGCTAATTTGATTATTATTATAATTATGTTGTAACATAGTACTGTATTTATCATATACAGTACAGTAAGATCCCGTTTAACGCGGGGGATACGTTCCGAGGAAACAAAGCGCTAAATGAAACCGCATTAAACGAGGTCATTTTAACACGTAAATAACGAGGATAGGTGAAACATGATAATGAATAAAAAATATATACATAGCATTTTTTAAATTTTATTTTATAACATGTATTGTTACTATAGTATTACATGAAAAATTCTTAAAATTAGAAAATAAAAAATTTTAAGAACAAAAATCAGTAATCAGATTGCAGTAAATTGTAAACAAGGAAAAAATAATAATGAAAGAATAATGTTCTAACTTCAAGAAACTAAAGTTTAAAGTGGCAGCATTCAGGTTAAAACTTAAATGGGATAATTGTTATTCTGTAATGTTATCGGTCATCAATGTATAGTTTAAAGTGGCAGCATTCAAGTTAAAACTAAAATTGGATAATTGTTATTTATTACTGTAAAATAACATTGATGACCGATCATAAATATGAATTCTGAAATATGAAACTGGTGCGTACTACACTGCACTGATATCAAACGCAGTGAGAGGGCATAGGAGTATCAATGCAACAAATTCCTGCGATTTCGGATTTAAGTAAGAATAACGGTTTAAAAAAACCATGCCAAAGTGAATTAATAAAAATATAGAATTCGGAAAAAAAACGCATTATATCGAAACAGCGTTAAGCGGGGTCTTACTGTATGTATTCTCTTTATTTTATACATACGTGTACAAAACAAAGTGCCCAAACTGAAACAAGCTCACTTTTAACGTATCGACATCTCACGAAAAACACTTGTGAATTAGCATTGTTGAGCATTCGTGTGCGGTAATCCGTCCAAACTGGATTGGTTTGCAATATTAACTACGTTCTGCGCGGTTTGTTGCAGCAATCTGAACACACCTTTAAATGCAGCCATTCCGAAAAAAAAAGTTCTGTAGTTAAAAATCTACTTTTTTCAATTAATTCAAAAACCTAATAAGATGAAAGATAATTCACTCGACAAGCGTTTAATCTGGATGTTGTAAGATGTGACCAAATATTTCGTTATCGGGAAGAAAAGCTTATGCTATATTCTCCATATCAATAATAGATAAACTCAGTATACTCTCCTCTCTAGAATTCGTTTGTAGGATCGTTTTAACCTTTACTTGTTGCACCTACATCAATTCTCTCTTCATTCTTCGTTCTCATAGCTAAATCTATGAATATAACCCATTAAAATAAGATTTACGAATCGATCATTTGATCCTTTCCATTCAATTTTGTTTTTTTTTTAATTCAAAATTACTAAATTCTGATCGTTATTATCTGAAAAATAATATACAGATATTTCAATAAATTTTAGCACACTTAATTCTGTAGTGCAGAGCTTTCCAGTTTTTCTATGGTAAAACTGGAAAGATGCTCAAAATTCTGTGATATCCTATCACAAAATGTTTTGATATGATAGTATTTATATATATATATATATCTTTGAAGAGGAGAAAAAATTATATCTCAAAACATTTTTTATCATAATATAAAATTTTCTCAAGTTTATTGGTTTACATGGATTTTCACATTTCTTAGCACATTTTTAAATTTATGCGTTTCATTGTTCTTAAACTAGTTATCGCAAAGTCACCTTCACAAAAATAAAAATTAACTTAAAAGTACTAACTGTCAATACATCATCAAAAAGGAATGTGCGAATGTACTATCTCTACATCCTATTTTTTTTTAGATCAGTAAGTTCGTGACACTCCATACATCTGTGTGATACCCAGTTTGAAGAGACTGCTCTAGTGGATATCTATAATACACTGACGGAAAAAAAATCCCAACACCAAGAAAGACTTGTGTTAGATAAACAAAATTTGGTAGGCGTGTTTATACATCTGAAAGATGACATCGATTCAAATTTCG
>AYEL01076182.1:0-79690 GCA_000484575.1 Olivierus martensii | reverse complement strand
TTTAATCAATTAAACATGTTAACTACACAAATGCATTGTCCAAATTTCATTACTCTACAATAATTTTTTCTTGGTGTTGGGATTTTTTTTTCCGTCAGTGTATATAAACGCATATAAATTTTATTCATATTAAAATTTTATATAAATTGTTTCTAAGTAGACAAAGTATTATTTGATCAATAATTTTCAATAATAGGTTATAACACCGTGTGAATTTTATTTAAATAATAATTGTGCGCTTTGGGATGGCCGACAAATTTATTAATAATTCATACTCTCTTACCTCTATTCCATTCTGGTAGAGAAAGGATAAAAATTAAGAATACAATGCTTCATGTATTTCAATATATGCTTATAACCAAGTCTGAAATCTCTTATCAATATAAATGGACGTATTTAATAATTATTACTTAATAAATAAAATAATAAAACAATTTCGAAAAATTTTATTTTTTTTTATGATGCTAGCATGATTGAAAAATTTCATAAAAACACATAATTAGTTCAATGTCGGAAGTTTTCTTTTCTTTTCTTTTCTTCAGGATTTATTTTAAAATTTTTAAAGTAAGATGTTTTATAAATAAAAACATATATATAATAAACATTTTCAGTTTATACTTACAAGTTAGTAAATTTTCAGTATGCTGTACTTTTTGATGTTTTATAAATAAAAACATATATATAATAAACATTTTCAGTTTATACTTACAAGTTAAAAAGTACAGCATACTGAAAATTTACTATCAATATTGCTTTAAATTGTAAGCTGAAATTTCGAATAATAATAGCGCAGAATTTATTCATAAATTTAAACATATAATGCAGAACGACGAATAAAATTTGAACAATTAAAATTGTTCATATTTTATTCGTCGTCCTGCATTATTTTAGTGGATAATTTTTTTTTTTACATAGTGCATTATATATGACGAGTTCGCTTTATCTCTACTTGTCAGGGAATTTAACAATTTAATAAGACAGTAGAGAGTAAATTAACCATTATGGATGGCTAAGCAACTTGTTCATGAATTTTATTACATTTAGTTTTTGATTATTGTAGTGTATAAACACGAAGTATAAAATTAATTGAAACATTAAATTTTGTATTTATAGTTAGAATTTTTATAAAGTTATTAATGATTATTCTAAAACTAATATAAAATTTATTCCATTTTGAATCTCGTTAATTTCAATGCAAAATAAAAATCGATAAAAATGCTCAATTTTTTTCTAAGAATTTAATCGTAAACTATTATTCAATTTATATGACGACAGATTACTATGATAGTATGAACAAAATATTCCAATTAATTTTCTAAAACAGCACTTTCCAATAGTTACAGTGACTGAGATTAAATATCTAAAATCGCAAATTAAAAAAAAATGCTGTGTTGGGAAAATTTCCGAAATGGTACTCAACCATATACCATATTGGAAACTAAATTTTTTAAGATAAAAAAAATGCAACTAAATACATTACAGTACAGTGCATATTTATAAGTGGTGGGTGTTTGTCAAAATTCGGTTAAGAATTTAACATCTGTGCAAAGAAACATTTGAAACGAATGATTAATACAAAAATAAAATTGCTTCTAATTTTTCCTTAAAATTATATATGAAATATTAATATAGCTTAATGTGCGCTCAATAGCATGAGTAATAGAAATTCCCAGTTCTAACCGCTGTATTTGTAAACCTCAAATTTGGTATTAGTTGCTTTTACGTCACAACAAAAAAAAAAATTAACTATTTTTGTCGATAGATGGCGAGATATGATTAATCCGTTCTACACTTTTAACTTATAAATTTTAATTATAAACTTAAAAAATATTTACGATTAAAAAATACTTAAATAAATAAATAATAATAATAATCAAAACGTTTAAATAAAAAGTTTAATCATCTCGTATTCACAGTTTACGCTGTAATATAATCCGTGGTAATTTATCACATCTTTCGTCGTGTGCTTTGTGGTTTCTATTTAGCTTTTTCAAGGTTACTTTTAATTTCTAATAGCTGTTCTCAGAGTTTTTATTATTATGCAAGTATAAAAACTATTTCCAATATGATACCCAGGCGATTCCGAAATGTTTCCAACACAAATATATAATTCTGGAAGTCTGCTGCTGCTTCAGAATGGAGATCCAGATGGCCTACTGTAGTTTTATATATGCTCTTCTGAAATTTTTTTGCACCATTTAGAATAGCGTTTCCCAAATAGTGTTCCATGAAACCCTGGGTGTGTGGAGGAATTGAGTTCCACGAAAAAAGAAAAAAAAAAATCATTTTGCTTACAAAAGTATTTTATATAATTTAAATTTAAAAAGTCAGCTAGATATAATATAGCATATATTTTAATTTTAGCACTGAAAAAATTTAAAGTGTTCTGTAATGTATATGATAAAGTTCTTTGGCCAAGACAAATTGGGAAATGCTGAGTTAGAGTTATTGAATTATGTTTCCTGCTGTCAAATTTTTCTGGTTTATAAATCTTTTCTTAAATATGGTTCTGCAGAATACGAAATAAAATGATTAGAGCAGTATTTAAAACCTTAAAATCATTTTTATTGTTAGGTAAGCCACTCAGATAATCTATCAGGATAAAAAAATCACCATCAAATAGCAAGAAAAATTTATTATTTTCAGCTTTATACACCATAATCAGGCTTTGAGATGTTAGTAACTAGAAGTATACTCTTTTTATGTAAAAATCACTTTTTTAGAGATCCTGTTGCCTTTATATTCTATACACTGGTCAACAGTTACAAACAAACTAATCATAGATTTTTATGACATTAGAGATTGATAAAAATTTTTGAATAATAAATATTAGAAATTACCTACCTGCTCATATAAATGAGTGAAAATATAATTTTGTGATTTAATCTTAAAATACTGTATATAATGACAAAAAACATCTTGGAATTCATGTAGGGAACCATAAAATGGTATGTTCCTTGATCATCATTGATGGTTATTACATTACAGCACCATCTGCAGATTTTGTCTTTTTTAAAGGAACTACAATTTAAATTTAACTTTTAAATTATTAACAACAACAAATAATTTTGGCTGTTGCAGACATCCAAAGATTAGACTTTCTAACAATACCCTATTTATAGAAATTGGTACAGTGGTTTGATCGAAAAAGGGACATCCAGCCAGGCACGTTTATTTGTAATCATATATATTAATAGTCAAAGCTTAATGGTTATAAGTGTTAAATAGGAATGGATATTCAGCTCAAAGTATTTTTTTTTTTTGTTATAAAACTTTGATATCTTTTCAATATGCACTTAATATATGAAAGGTTTAAGTTATATTTGAATCTATTTTGTCAGCATTTCTCATGTAAATATCTAATTTGAAAGATTATCTAAAATCGTATCATTATTATTGAGGTAGTAGTAATTCAATTTTGGTCATAAAAATGTTACTTGAATGGATGAGCGTGCAACTGATTCACTGATCTTATAAAAATTACAAAAAAAAATTAAAATTTATTTAAAACTTTATTTTTTTATGCAATAACAATAAAATATATGGATTGAAATTTTAGTAATATATAATATAATCATATACAATTTCAAAATTATTATTTTTAAATGTATACACATTGTGCTTTTGGCACAAAACAAGCTTTTCAATACAGACTAGATTTTTAAAGTTTTCAAAAATGAGATTAAAAAAATTAGAATATAAAATTAATTTGGGCTTTAGTTTAACTATAGCCAATATAAATACAAAATTTTAAAACTTGTACAATTTCTCCTGTAGATTTGTATGGAAGAAACACATTTAAAACATGGAATTAAAAAAATGGGGAAGGAAAATGACCCTATAATTAGAAAATAATATATCATATGAGCAAACATGAATAAATATGTAGTTTTGGCATTTCTAGATGAATTTCATACAATGTATCAATAGGCAAAGGCAAAATCTGAATCCTCTAATTAATTACATAAATTATTTTAGTAATTTATTCAATTTTTTTGTATATAATATTTGTTACTTGAAAAGGAATAATTATTTAATAGAACTAATGGTCAATAATTTCATTATTATAATATTGTATTTCATTGAGACAATAAGCAGTCTAAAAAATCACAAAACATACAAAAATATCTTTGTAAACTTTTGTTTGAAAAGATGTTCCTGCTATGATTATTATGTTGCATTCACTGCATCATGATAATATAATTCTATTTATTTCTTAATGTTTCACTAAATCTATTTTTGATTTCAATCATGAAGTTAAAATTTTTTTATGAATGACTTTCCATAGTTCATTTAGATCCAGTATGATATTGCAAATCAATAATATTTTCATAATTCTGTGAGTAAATTTGAATGTTCATAAACAATATGGGCAAGAGCTCATAAAACTTATATTAAAAGCTTTATGAGCTCTTGCCCATAGCATAGTATAAATCCCATGATATGTTTGTTATATATAATAGTGTAAAGCTAATCTACAGTCAATAACTATTGAATAATACAAATCTTTAAAATGATTGAATCAGAAATTTTTGTATAGATCATAAAAATTTAACACACATCAGATTTACATATGGCCATTGTGTACATAATGTCTGTAACAGTCAATACTTTATAAAATAATAATAATATCTTCAAAATTTAGCAAAAATAATTTGCATACAAGATTGTAGTGCCCAAAATATATAAACATATTTCAATAACAAATTTTAATCATTCTACAACAGCAGAACATTTTTTAATATTAAATTTTCCTAATGAATTGTTTGGCAGGCATACTTTTACATAAATCCAGAATTTTAATATGTTTTGTCTATCTTATAGAAGTTCTATAGAAGAAGTCTATTCAAGTTTATCCCATACTAATTAGCAAATAATTTTGAGATAGATTAAAAACTCTTGTGAAATGCTGCTTTGTAGTATAATTTTGAAGACAACAAATAACTCTGATTAATTTCAACAAGACTTGAAAAATAAAATATTAAAAAGATATTTATGAACTTTAAATCAATAAATAAAAAATCTATCACAATTTTAGAAAAAATGTTGTTATACGTGAAATTTGTTTTTAACTTATTTCTTCTTATAATAAGAACGTCCTGATACTTCTGTTTCTGTTATTAAAAGTTAGCAAAACATTAGAAATAAATATGCAGAATAATGCAAATCTCCACCATATCATTCTATGTAAATTGAAGAGAATGTAAATTTGTATCATGTCTTTTGGCAAGTCTATTTTTACACAATTCCAAAATTTTAATGTGTTTTGTCCATTATAAATTCTTCAGAATTTTTAAATATGTAATATATGAAATAGCATTTAAAACCTGTATGTTTACTCTAGTGAAATAATATTTGTCTTAAGAAAACGATTTAAAATCACTTCAGAAAATCCTTGAACTTCTTTAAGTTCTAATAATGATTTAAAAGGACCATGTATGTTTTGATGAGATTTGATAGCCTAAAAAAATAAATATATAATTAGATCTTGTTATATTTCATTTTATGATTAATAATTTAGTCATTCAATATTTTTATGAAGTTTAATTTCAAATAATAATTCTTGTTTAAAAATCAATACTAAATATTTCCTTATAGTTAAAAAATACTTTATGGAAATTCATTAAATACTAGATAATAAACTAATGATTAGTATATCTTTTGCTGGACTTATTTTTTATAATTTAGAACAATACAGGGAGAAAAATTAAACAACATTCTTGTGTATTATTATGATGAATTCTTGGCAATATTATGTAACTCATGCCCTGAATTACATACTATTATTAGGAATTCAAATTATGATAAATTTTAACTACAAAGAACAAAGTTGTTCAGAATAATAATAAAATGTACATACATCTTGAAAATCATATTACAATACAGGTTGTCTCTGATTTACAATCATTTAACTTAAGATTGCCCTTATGATATTCTGAACTATTATCCATTTTTTTTAATTACTGACTAGAAATACTTTTTTATATTATTTAAAGTAGTAAAGCAATTGCTTACTACTGTAAGGATCTGGATTCAATTCCAACTTATTTTGTAATCTTGAAGATCTAGGATCAAATCGGGTTGATTTTACCATCTTAAAAAAGATTCAATATTCCAATGTCTATTATTACTAAAATTATTACTGTTACGGGTCATTTTCAACTTATGATGGGGCAATGTTTTGATAATCCAATTGTAAATCAAGGACAACTTGTACAGTAGTTGTTATAACATTAACTATTAGTATGTTATCATAACTGTTGATGTAATACTTACCATATACTGTAAACTAAATTTTAAAGATTCATTTTATAAAAAAATTTTAAAAATAAATTGGACATATAAAAGCTGCATAAATAGACTTTACTTGAATCATTTTAAAATACAAAAAAATTTATGAATTCATTCAACTTCTTTAGACAAAGTTCTATTTACATCAGGAATCAACAAAATCAATTTGTTTCTGTTCTATTAATTTGCTTATCTCTAATAAGAAATATGAAAGCTGGATTTCAAATATAGCTGACATTAAAGATGCAGAAACAAATCCATGGGAAATGAAGATTTTAATTTTGGTAAATATAACTTATAAAAATATAGTATTTCTTAAATTAGAAACTGCTGTTGTTTATTATTATTATTATTATTTAAATCAGTGGTTCCCAACTTTTGATGCATGTAACCCTAGGAATACATGGTGGAGGGATTGGGGTATGCGAAAATAATATTGGTAATGGTGGCAAACACAAAAAAAAGGAGTTAAAACAAAACCAAATATAGAGTTTTAGTTTATAATGAGGAACTTATGTGAATGTTGTCACTAGACCTGCCCACTATTAGTCATATTGCAAGATTATGTGTGTGATAATTTTGGTGAAGAGGGGACACATAATCTTGCAATATGTCACTTAGAAGTCCATCATTTTAGTGTTTGATTGGCTGCATTGAAACACTTTGGCTTTCCACTTTGGAGGACCCAGGTTCGAGTCTCAGGTCTCATTCCTTGAAAATATTTATCATGGATTCTGGACCCAGCCTGTCAATCCCCATACTCCATAATCTGGCTGGCCTCTCCGCAAGGGTGGGCAGTCTGTGGAAGGATACAAAGGGGGGTAATTAAAAGAAGCAATACTCATTTTGTTTATTATTATTATTATTATTTAAATCAGTGGTTCCCAACTTTTGATGCATGTAACCCTAGGAATACATGGTGGAGGGATTGGGGTATGCGAAAATAATATTGGTAATGGTGGCAAACACAAAAAAAAGGAGTTAAAACAAAACCAAATATAGAGTTTTAGTTTATAATGAGGAACTTATGTGAATGTTGTCACTAGACCTGCCCACTATTAGTCATATTGCAAGATTATGTGTGTGATAATTTTGGTGAAGAGGGGACACATAATCTTGCAATATGTCACTTAGAAGTCCATCATTTTAGTGTTTGATTGGCTGCATTGAAACACTTTGGCTTTCCACTTTGGAGGACCCAGGTTCGAGTCTCAGGTCTCATTCCTTGAAAATATTTATCATGGATTCTGGACCCAGCCTGTCAATCCCCATACTCCATAATCTGGCTGGCCTCTCCGCAAGGGTGGGCAGTCTGTGGAAGGATACAAAGGGGGGTAATTAAAAGAAGCAATACTCATAAATGGAAACCGTAATCAAGAGGTACATGAGAGAAAAAAATGTTGGGAACTGCTGATCTAAATTATCATCTAAAAGATATCACGCACTACAGAAAAACTGTTAGCTTTTTGATAAGCAATATATTTCAAGGACAATATATTAAACTTACAGTAAAGTTCAGTAGAGCAGTCTATTTAGCATTGTTTCACATTCAGTAATAATTTTAAATAATATAATATTTCTTCAACAAAAGCCTATTTTTTTTTAAATTAAATATTAATTTTTAATATATTCATTTGTGCCATCATCCATTAGAAGGAAATAACAAAGTGAACAAGATATTGAATTAGAAGTGCTGAAACTCAAGCAAGATATTACTAAGGAAAAGCTCAAGTTAGCTGTCTTTCAATAATTATTATTTATTAATGCATTTTATTTCAAAGCTGACTAATTGCCAATTAACATAACTGTAGACAAAACAAATGATTTACTGTTTGTATTTGGCACATTTAGGCCTAAATAATTCTGGTATCAAGAAACAAAACCAATGTTCATGAAAATGAAAGCAGTATGTGAAAGACACTTGTAAAAAGCAAATAATAAGCAATAACAGTTTTATAAGTACTACATAAAACAAAATAATAATTCAATTAATAGATAGATATTATGTAAAAATTGAATTGATAAAAATAGCATAAGAGAGTATATTTTTTCTGATATTGTGTTTCACCTACAATTTACTTTTTCTTTTAGTATATTTTAACTTATATTTACTCATGTAAAAGTAAGTTAAAATAATTAGTTTATGTAGACAAGATAAAATTTTAACTTATTTTTTTTATTCAGATATCTGCATCATCAGTGTTATATTAAAGAAAAATTAAAAGTAAATAAGTTTTTTCTTATCTTGTATATTAAAATCACAGTACAGAAGGTCCCTGACTTGTGTGGTTTGACTTGAGCAGAAAATTTTGGACATTAACCATGCAAGTCTAACAATGCTTAAAATTCAATAAATACGAATGAATGCATTAGCAACAGAATGACCAAATGAAATTTATGAGCATATTTTAAGCATTGATAAGAAAATTTAAAATTATAAGTGATATTTTTGGAAAAAAGTAAATTGTTTAATAAATTTTTTATTTTATGGAAATTCAACAAAAAAAAAAAAAAATATATATATTTATTTATTTTAAAATAAAAAAATATAATAAATAAAAAAAAAAAAAAAAAAAAAAGAAAGAAAGAAAGAAAGAAAGAAAGAAACTTATGCTGTTTCAGAGATAAACAAACATATGCGTAAGTCAGAGAACCAGTATATGTATCAGTTTCTAACATAGAATGAAAGAAATTTTCTGCTATAAAGTCCTGTTATTTTTCTTTTAGGAATATTTTTTGATCATACATAGCAATTCTTAACAATCATTACTACTATATTTAATATATAATAATATTGGCTGTTAAGGATTGCTATACATCAGAGGTGGGCTAACTGCGACGCGCAAGCCACATGCGGCTCTTTGGTACCTTCAATGTGGCTTCATACCATGAAAGTCAATAGTAAATATGAAGCAAATACTTAATTGTAATTTGTTTAACTTAAATATTATTATTATTTTTTATCTATTGTAAAAAGTAGTATACATCTATATGAAATAAATGCATCAGAAATAAACAATTTTTGAACCATTATTAAGATTACCCGAAAAAATGATGCTGTTCTTGTTGATCTAGAAAGAAAATGCGGCTCTCAAGTATTTAAGATTCTCCTTTGTGGCTCGTAGTGACATGAAGTTTGGCCACCCCTGCTATATATCATCAATAATGATGTAAATTTTGCTATAATTTAAATATATCTAACTCAACATGTTTTTAACCAGTCATTAATGCTGTTAAATTTCATATTTTAGAAATACATTCTGATTTATTCCTTTGATCCATACAGATATAAAATTTCTAGTTTTAGTTATCTTCTGCTCAAAGCCTTTACACATTGTATGCATCCATCTCAAACAAACAAGATTAATTATATTAAACATGTTGCATAATGATATAATTTATCTAACAGAAAATTTAATAAAATCATTAAGAAGATCAAAAAGTTTCTATGATGTGCTAAATAATATTACATCTATTTATACATCCTTCCATCAATAAACCAGAAATAGCTATGACATACAATATTGCCATTGCTAAACATATCTTTAATTGAAAAAATACATTGAGAAAAAAATTGTTACACAAAGAAATTAAAATGTGCTTTCCCTAATTAATAATAATAAGCAAAAAATGTGCTATCATTAATTACAAAGATTTATACAAACAGTTCTCGACTTATGATGGAGTTTGGTTTCAAAATTTCAAACCTCACCTCATAAGTCAGAAATGCCCAAAATTTATGGATTTCTCATTACTAAAGCTAGGTTGACACGATCAGAGTACATTCGGTCAAGGACAAACTCGGTCCAAATACACTCGGACCGAGTTTTAAGTTCGTTTACACAATCCAAGTGTACTCTTTCTATAGTTTGAGGTGAAATGGCAGATCTGCTGTAGCTGATATATTATTGCAGGAGCTAAACAGTCACATTAATAAACAAATTAGATGGAAGAAAAAGTTATGGAGTCGAGAATGGATCAACTTCATAACTTCCTCTCAATAATTGCTCAGGCATGAGCAATTAGGTGCCTCTTCCAATTTTTTACTTGAAGTGGAAAATGAAGGTAAAAATACATTCAAAACTACCTATGATTTACTAATATTTAGTTTGATTAACTTTTAAGATGCGTTAATTCTAAAATTCCATCATTTAACACAAACATGAGAGCTTCATTCTACCTACGCGATCGTTGTTTACTGCTTTCTGCCATCTTAAACTTCCAATCGGCTGCTACTCGGTCTGAGTATTTTGGTTGCTGTCCGAGTTTACTTGATTCAGATGAAAAGGTCTGAGTAGCGTCCGAGTGGATGCGGGCGCATCATCCAAGGCTGTGGTTCGATATTCATTGGTTCTCTCACAGTTCGCATTATGTCTGTTCAATATTACCCGGTTTCCTCACTTTTGTGGTTCTTTATTTCAACTGACATCAGATTGGGTCGCACTGAGTTTGCATGATCTAAACTATCTCTCAAGTAGGGTTGACTTCTAACCGCATGCGCAGTGGGCCAAGTTCAATCTTCTTCAATGCCGCCTAATTTATACAAATATGTAGTGTACTTCAATACATCAATATAATCACCGTTTCTTGTATCATTTACGTCACTAACAATTAAACTTGTAAATTATTTTACTAAAAATATCTATGAATGCCTCCATTTTAAATCATGTGATCTGGCTCACTGAACTGGTTCTTTATTCAAACGAAACTATGACATCAACCAAGAAAACCGAGAAGGTTTAGTTAGTGTAGACATGGAATATCGAACCACAACCCAAGTGAACTCGGTCCGAGTGTGCTCTGATCGTGTCAACCTAGCTTAATATTTACTAGGAAACACTATATAATTTCAATAAACATAAAGAACATAAAACAACAAGAATCAGACACAAAAAAGAACACTTCTATATATCAGACCATTGGATCTGGGAACCGAATTGAAGTAACTTGCATTGACCAATAGCAGAATTTATCAATGACATCACTGTCATAAGTACACATTGGTTATAAATCGAGGATTACCTGTATTCTATCCCAATAAAAGTATATGGTCCAACATTATGCATTATTAAATCAGACAAACAATATATTTTACAAAAACATAGACAAAAACATAAATTATATGTAATCAATTTCACAAGCAAAAATGCTTTAAGTGAATTCACCACCACTCACAATGCAAAGGTCCTTTGGGAAAATGTTATAAAAAGCATTATCAATAATTTTCACATTGACTGATATTAAAGAAAAACAGAATATTTATAACAAAAGTCAAAGTTGCCCAACATTAAAATATTGATAGTTGTACAGTGGTGCCTCGCAATTCAACATTTGAGTTTCGCAGGTTGGCGCATGCACGTGCATGGAATTCTGTGATGTCATTTGCTATTTGTCTGTTCTCTTTTTGGGGTACTTTGGTGTTTGCTTGTGTTGTTTGTGCTAATTTTCAACTCTAATTCAGAAAGTAAAAAATTTGTAATTATTATTATTTTTTTGTGAAATATAAGGATGGGTTCAAAGAGAACTGACCAGAAGAATAATTCCAAAAAGAAGAACACTACGAGTAAGAACTGACCAGAGGAATAATTCTGAAAAGAAGAACACTTGATTGAGTAAAGAGATGAACCTGAGGAATAATTCCGAAAAGAAGAATATTCAATTGAACAAAGAGACGAGGAATAATTCCGGAAAGAAGAACACTCAATTGAGCAAAGAGACGAAGAATAAAATATGTAGATAAAGTGCAGAAAGGTAGAACAATTAAAATGTAACTCGAGTATGGTGTTCATAGGACAACTGTGGCAACGTTTTGCAACAGAGAGAGATTATGGATGCTTACAACTGTGGCAATGTTTTGCAATAGAGAGAGAAGATTATGGGTGCTAGGGTGTCTGCTGGAAGACTTCATTCCAACATCCAAGGGCTAATAAATTGTCTGGTCTGCTGGAAGACTTCATTCCAACATCTAAGGGCTAATAAATTATGTGTGAATAGTGTATTTTGTAATTTAGTGTGTTATACAATAGTAAAACACATAATAGTGTATTTTATAATTTAGTGTGTTATACAATAGTAAAACACATATCTTCAATCCAACATCCAAGGGCTAATAAATTATGTGTTGTGTATAAAATAGTATTCCAACATTTAAGGGCTAATAAATTGTGTTTTGTGTATAAAATAGCATCATTCCAACAACCAAGGGCTAATAAATTGTGTGTGTTGTATATAAATTAGTGAATTTTGTTCCGATCTTGTGTGTTGTGTATAAAATAGTGTATTTTGTAATTTAGTTTGTTATAAAATAGTAAAACACATATAATAAAGTAAATAATATAGTGTATCTCTCTCACCCCACCCATTAGGGAAAAATATGTAAGTTAAATCTCACTTACTCCCAATTAAATAATAAATGTATCTATGAGATTGTATTTCATAGATGCATTTAATTGTTATTTATAATATTTAATAGTTTTTGAATTTTAAAAAATATGAGAATAAATAGAATTACTATTATAACAAACTCATGAATCTTCATATAAATCTTAGTGTTGATAATTATTATTATTAACAGACAGCACAAGGGAAAAATGGGATATTAACTATAACATACCTACATATATTCTTTGAAGTTTCTTGGTTTTGGAAGTTTGCGATGATCAACTATAGTTGGTACAGCATTCCATCGTAGCAATTTCTTATCATTTTTTCGATTGTTTTCAAACTGATCATCAATGAAATAGTTCTGAAAAATAAATTAACTATAAATTTTTGACCTATACTTATAACAATCATAAAGTAATAACTTTCAGGAATACAGCCACGGGAAAAAACTATAAAGACTAAAGAGATAATACTCTAAAAAATTTTATTGTATTTTATTTATATCACTTCGTCGCCATGTTACAACATTATCTGAATACTAAACTGACAAATGGCTTTACATAATGTATAAAAAATTATCGGGGTTTTATTTACAACTAATCGAAGCAATTGTATTATTTG
This sequence comes from Olivierus martensii, assembly GCA_000484575.1. Taxonomy (NCBI): domain Eukaryota; kingdom Metazoa; phylum Arthropoda; class Arachnida; order Scorpiones; family Buthidae; genus Olivierus; species Olivierus martensii. The sequence goes on along the minus strand of AYEL01076182.1, from coordinate 66,394 downwards.
AGATTTATATTAAATAAAAACAGATTCCTTATCGCCCATTAGCGATTTTAGTAATGAATCCGTATATAAAATGGCGAGAAGTGACGTTACATAAGTCTAGTTTCAAAATTATCCTTATTTAGCATTGCTTTAGAAAATTAAAGAAATTATTCCTGGCAATAATCACGGGTAATTTTATGGAAAGTAAACTACAATACTATATTTCTTTTCTAATTTATAAAAACAGCAGTTACTTACCTGGCAAACGAAGATCGTATTTGGAAAAGTTTTTCTTCTAAAATTTTTTACTCATTTCTTTTTATCTCTAATTTTTTTACCCTGCGGCAAAAGAGTCTATGACTCTTTTCTGTTTGATTAGAACAATTTACAGCACTACAACAAGGCATGTTCTTAAAAAATAACCAGAAAGCCCATGAACGTAATGCTAACATCTTCTCTAATAGGATATAAAATGGCCGATTTGGTGGCTTCTAGCGGCAGAATGCGCTACTCTATAAATCTAGGGACTCTATGTTCAATTAGAGAGCCTACAAGCAGAGAGTGGCCATAGAGGTAATAACTTTTTATTGGACACTTACAGTCACATGACTTAGACCATTAGTTTTCCAAATAAAGTATATTCTGTATTGGATTTGTATGCTTTAACGTTAGTTTTTCGAAATATCGTTTATCATCTAACCTTTATCGAAAATTAAGGTGATCTTATTAAATGAATGACGTTGTTGTTTAATATTGTATGTTGTGTTTATTAATTTTGTAGTTTGTTTTATTAAATTTGTAGTTTTATTTTTAAAATAAAACTTCAGGTAGACTTAATGACACTGATATTAATTTATTTTTTCTTCATCTTTACGATGTATTGCTTAAATTTTGAAAATTTTCAAAACTATTTTTGTTATGTTAGTTTTATTTTTTAACATCCTTTACAATAGTTTTCTGTAATAACAGAATATGATGCAAAAAGTAATATGTAATTTTGATTTTGTTTGATAAATTTTAAAATTTTTACTATAAGATATAAAAGAGCTGATATTTTAATAAAGCTTTCTGTATATTAGAATAATTTAGTAGCTATACAAGTTTTTTGACACGTTAAACTTATATTAGCCTAAATATACTAGGCCTATAGGGCCAATATATTAAAATCTTGAAAAATTTGGAGGCTAACTATAGTTTATATTCAAAGTTGAATTACTTATAATATTACTAGTTAGCCTCTGGTCACTATGTGCCCAAATAAACCAAAAACGAAACATTTGTTTCTTATCTGTCACATAACCTTAACCTTGTATATAATGCTTTTGTTTTTTTCTCCAGACCAAACTTTGAAATTTTCTTTATATGAAATTGGCAACTAACAAACTATCGATTTACCTTTTCAGTTATTTAAATAATAATTATAATTTCTATCTTAAAATAAAAAATCATAATTTCTGAAATGAATAAAATATTATTTAAATTCTGAAATAAATTATTTTTAAATGCAACATTTTATGTAGCCTCGAGTTCGACACGCCGAATGCAAACTGAACTCTGGAGCTGGGGAACAGTCAACATTTTTCGATCGAAAAAGATAGAAATTGAAGTCAAATAACAAAAAGAAGTATACAGATATAAATAGGAAGTAATTTATGTTAATTTAAAGCAAAATTTATAATGAGACTGGGATTTAGTTTTCCAGAAGACGCAATTAAAGATTCGAAGCGAGAGAATATAGTAACGGCGACACTTCTGGAGCGGGAGTTTGCACATGCGCAGAAACATGGACACCACGCTTATTCCTTTATTATATATGATGATTGTTATTCTAACAAGTAAGCCTAGCTATTTCCATTTGCCCATTTGGTACATGATGACCTGATTATGAGCAAATATCATTATTAGCTAATTTAAAAATCTATGCCATTATATTAAATAACTGTTTTGGTAATAGGTATTTAAGTAGCTGTTTTGAAAACATCATGGTAAACAACCTATTAACCTACTATGTTTATTGACAAAATATATATTATTTAAATACTATATTTGGTTTTACATATAACTGATGCCAATATCCTTTTTGACAGCAAAAGTTAAGCGATACAGTTATAATTTATTGTTGCCTTTATTTCAAAATTAATTATATTTTATTACAAATACATATTTTTTATTTCATGTATATTAAAGATGTACCTTGTTTGATATTTTATAATTGGTTGCATTTACCATTTACCTCAGTTAAAAATTAAGAGACAAATACTGCAATTTTCTATTAAAACTATATGGAAATGTATGATATAAAAACAAAGAGGATAAAGATGTTATTAAAACTTATTGAAAAATATAATTTTAGTCTGTAAAGAAATTAAAAAATTAAAGAAATTAAATTACTAAATTATTCTAAGTATACAGAAAGCTTTATTAAAATATCAGCTATTTTATATCTTATAGTTTGGAAAAGACATGGCGGCTAATCCTCGTATGGCCACTCTCTGCTTGTAGGCTCTCTATATTGAATCAATGAATGGCGCCATCTATTAATTAATAATTAAACTTGAATTTTTAACTAATTTAACTAGATGGCGCCACTCATTGATTCAATAAAATAATAATAATTCTAATTACGAGTGGCGCTAAAATTAGTTTAATATTTTTCAAATCATTAAAATTACCGTTAAATACCCTCCATATTAGAATTGAAGAAGAAGGAAAAAAAAATTACCGTTAAATTTTTAAAGGATATAATTTGGCTAGTAAAATTAGGTTTATTTGGAATAAATTCCTTGAATTATATAAAAAGTTTAAATTTTTATTGCTAGGAAATGTACTTTATTCAAGAAAAACACAAATTTATATACATTTCAATTATAACTTTCCCAAAAATTATAAATAGGCATTTTTCCTATGGAAAATTATGCCCATCTTCCACTTGACGACGACCCCACCATATCCAAGGTGGACAATAAAGCTGTATATAAAAAACTTTTAATGTATTCATGTTTCTGTATTAAATGCTATATTTAATAGTTTCGGAAAAACATAACTTCGGTCATTATAAGATCAAGAAATGTATCAAATGTGGTTTTATAGAAGTTTATTGCACATGCGATTATTTGGATTTTTCAGGATATATTGAGGCGCTAACTTTGAAAGCAATTTTTTGGCTACAGTTGCGATTTTAAAGATAATATCCTCGAGGATCTTTATTTAAATATACGCTTCGATCTTGATGAAATTAAAATGTCATTATACTATCCGTTTTCATATGAACGGATAGTTTATATGAAAACATTTAATAAAATAGTGGATGCAATTATTTTTCTTGGCCTACTGTAAAGTGCATTGCATTCTTATAGTTCACATTCTCAAATATTAAAGGAAAAGGGTAAAAACCTACAATTCGACAGTTGAGTTTCGCGGGATGGCGCATGCGCCTGCATGGAATTGTGTGATGTGATTTGTTATTTGTCAGTTCTTATTGGGCTGTTGGTGTTTTTTTGTTGGTTTTAATTTTCAATTCTGCATTTTTCAGAAAATAAAAAATTTGTGCATCTCTAATTATTATTATTTTCTTGAGTGAAATTTAGGGATAGTTTCAAAGAGAAGTTTAACAGAGGAATGAATTCGGAAAGAAGAAAACTTGATTGAGCATAGATAATGTGCAGAAAGGTAGAGCAATTACAGATGTAGCTCAAAAATATGGAGTTCCTAGGACAATTTGGCAACGTTTCGCAACCAGAAAGAGATTATGGGTGCTAGGGTATCTGCTGGAGCAATGAAGATTTCTGACAAGAATAGATCTTTAATCAATGAAGATATGGAAAAGTTGTTTCCCGTCTGAATTAGATAAAGACAGATGAAGAAAGATCCAATAGCTCAGGCAATGAAGAAAGCTAGGTTAATTTTCAAAGAATTGCGGAAGAAAACTCTAGGATGTACGTCATAAAATTGAGGAATGTAAAGCGAGTCGAGGCTGGTTTCACAGATTCAAAGGTAGAACAGGATAAAGAAGAATTTATTCCAACATCCAATAAATTGAGTGTATTGTGTATAAAATAGTGCATTTTGTAATTTAGTGTGTTATATTATAATAATATACGCATAGTAAAGTAAATAATATATTGTATCTCTCTCATCTCACCCGTTAAGTAGTGTATTTTGTAATTTAGTGTGTTATACAATAGTAAAACACATATAATAAAGTAAATTAATATAGTGTATATTTCTCACCTCAACCGTTAGAGGAATGGGATAGATTAATTTGTTATCGAGCCCCATTTTACATAGTATTACATGGAAAACATTGTTTCACAATGCAACATATTAGTGTCGAATTGTGAGGTGCCACTGTAAACTTTTAATCTAGAACTAACAAAATGAATATGGATAAATATTTCTCAATTGCTTCACAAAGCATTATATGGTTTAGTTATATTGGGTTGTTCAGTTTTTTGCAAGAAAAGATCAGAAATTCTATGAACATCATAGTCTTATATGGGAAATATTGTCCCGCAATTCGACATCAGTTCGGCGACGGATTAGTGTCGAATTGCGAGGTACCACTGTATTACTAGTAGTTGTTTAGATATTAAAGGGGGATGGAGCTTGGTAAAATAGCTCAAAATAAGTATATATATGCAAATATAGCTAGAATAATGCATTTATAAAATATTGTAATAGAATTAAAAATATTGCTTCTTTACATTCCCTTCTAAACGCTGAAAATTGAAAAAATTTTCAAATTTATTCGAATATCTTCACGCTTATTTAAGACACCATTATAAAATTTCACTATCAGACAGAACATTCCAAAAAATACTTTCTGAATATTTTAGACCCAATAAGGGCGTAATAACGAGAGTTTTAAACAAAACTGCATATAGAAATCTTACAATTATCTGCAAATTTCTATATGAAATAATATAGCTAACAATATAAATGAAAAAGGTGTTATAAAGTTTTTAATGCTCTTTCATGTAAAAGAAACAATCCAAATCGGTCCATTAGAATTTTTTCTACACGCTGTTGAATGTTTTCACTTTTTTATTGGAACGCTAACTGTATATGCGCATTATAAATCCCCAGAGTTGGACGGAGATAAAATTTTAAATATAACTTTTTTAAAGCATAATCTTCCATTTAAAATAAACTCCTTTCAATTTGGAGATCTCAAAACTGATAGATTTTCCACGATTATTAAATTTTCCATAAGCTAATATTATTTTTTTAACTTAAATGCTCGATTAAGTGATATTTTCAGTGTTGCGATCTATTAGATATTCAGTTGCGCCTACACGGGGTAAGTCGGGTCTCGTAGAAGATTGACCGCTTCATAATCAATAAGATTTTTTTCTAATTTTTTAAGTAACTGCGCACTATAAGATATATAGAATTAAAATTGTATTATAAAAATGTAAGGTAAAAAAAATCTTTGTATTCTAAAATAAGAATTATTAGACATTTAAACAGAGTAGGAACCGACAGACCACAATTTTTTTACACGAATGGGATATATACGTTTATAACGAAACGATTGGGACCGGAAAATTTTTTCGTTATAACCTATGTTTCATTGAAACCAACCTTGAAAAGAAAAATTTTTTTAAAAGGTAATATTCTTGGAAAATAAAATTCGCCGAACCTCAAATTGCATATAGTATACTTTTTAAACAGAATTTAAAGTGAATAAAATTTGAATAACCTCTGTGTAAAATATATGTTTTGATATCTTACAGAAGAGAAAAGAAAAAAAATATATATAGTAGGTGCCCCAAAACCTGGTTTGTACCGAGACCCGGGATTTCTGTCGATATTTACAACTTAGCATGCGATTTATAAGTAAAAAATTGTTCAAATTATTTACTGAATAAACGAAAATAATTACTGATAAATAAATTCTTAGGTTTTTCGTCATCGCAATTCATTTTTGTATAGTTTTATCGTGAAAAGCAATATAAATTGGTAAATATTCTCTTTTGGTGGCTAAAGAAAAAGAGGACACGTATATTTTTATCTGTGATTAATATTTTTAGATATAGTATTTACTATATAATGTATTTGATATCGTCATTATTCTATCATTTTAAAATTATATGATAACTTATAGACTATTTTCTTAAAACTTGTTTTATTTTATTCAATCTTGCCTTATATGCTATTAAAGATTCATGTAAATAATACGAGAAATATATATTTAATATGCGCAGTAAACAGTATTTGTTGTATCTTCATTTTTCATCAACTTCTAATTTATAACAAACTCAGTGTATATTAATTTTTAAACAGATTGTTAACTTAATTGAGTGTAAAATATAAGGCGATTTTGGAATATAGTTTGAATAATAATCGCCAGCTTGTGAAAAATTTTACAATGAAAATACAATTGACATTCAATTTAAAACTGCTGTTCATTCAAAGATTAATTGACCGAAATAAATAATTGTAGTCATCGGGCATTGTGTTTATTTTAGATAATTAATGTAAATTTTACTTTAATTATTTAGTAAGAGATTCACTTTATTCCAAGAAATTACTGTTTATTTCTAAAAATTTTCGCAAAAATCTACGATGGATATCAAAACACATAGGTTAATCAGAATTTTATTCACTTTAAATTCTGTTTAAAAAGTATACTATATGCAATTTGAGGTTCGGCGAATTTTATTTTTTAATTATATTTTCCAAGAAAATCTTTATAATAGCGATTTTTTTCGAAGGCTCATGGAACTAACTTTGGGAAACGCCCCCAACTTTTTTAAAAAAATTTTCTTTTCCAGGTTGGTTTTAATGAAACAGGTTATAACGAAAAATTTTCCGTCCCAATCGCCACGCGTCAATTTTTCATTTTTTAGTTAAGATGCGCCATACAAACTTATTAATCGTCACATCTTGGATTTTATTTCGATTAATCTTATAAAAGTAATTTCTAATAATCAATACCTGTCGCCTTCCAGCGTAAATTCCGTAACAAACAAAAGTTGTCTCATAAAAATCATTCAGCAGTTCTTGCGTTATAAGTGAACACGCGCACGCAGGCATTTCAAATTTATATATAGATAAATTGTATAGGAAATTTTTAAAAATTTTTCTCTGGGGTTCAGTGCGCCACTTTTGGCGCTTGCGCCATAGGTTGGCCACCCCTGCATTAGATCGTACATTAAAATTGTAGATAAAGTGCAGAAAGGTAGAACAATTAAAATGTAACTCGAGTATGGCATTCCGAGGTCAACTGTGGCAACGTTTTTCAACAGAGAGAGAAGATTATGGGTGCTAGAGCGTCTGCTGGAAGACTTCATTCTAACATCCAAGGGCTAATAAATTGTGTTGTGTATAAAATAGTCTCAAATAAATTGTGTGTTGTATAAAATAGTGTATTTTGTAATTTAGTAATAAATTGTGTGATGTGTATAAAATAGTGTATTTTGTAATTTAGTTTGTTAGGTGTCTGCTGGAAGACTTCATTCCAACATCCAATAATAAATTGTGTAGTCTGCTGGAAGACTTCATTCCAACATCTAAGGGCTAATAAATTATGTGTGAATAGTGTATTTTGTAATTTAGTGTGTTATACAATAGTAAAACACATAATAGTGTATTTTATAATTTAGTGTGTTATACAATAGTAAAACACATATCTTCAATCCAACATCCAAGGGCTAATAAATTATGTGTTGTGTATAAAATAGTATTCCAACATTTAAGGGCTAATAAATTGTGTTTTGTGTATAAAATAGCATCATTCCAACAACCAAGGGCTAATAAATTGTGTGTGTTGTATATAAATTAGTGAATTTTGAGTGTGTTATACAATAGTAAAACACATATAATAAAGTAAATAATATAGCGTATCTCTCTCAGCTCAACAGTTAGGGGAGTGGAGTGCAGAAAGGTAGAACAATTAAAATGTAACTTGAATATGGCGTTCCTAGGACAACTGTGGAAACGTTTTGCAACAGAGAGATAAGATTATGGGTGCTAAGGTGTCTGCTGGAAGACTTCTTTGAAGACTTCATTCCAACATCCAAGGGTTAATAAATTGTGTGTTATCTATAATAGTGTATTTTGTAATTTAGTGTGTTATACAATAGTAAAACACATAATAGTGTATTTTATAATTTAGTGTGTTATACAATAGTAAAACACATATCCTATATTATTTACTTTATTATGTCTCTCTCACCTCAGCCATTAGGGGAGTGGGATGGCGATCAGTATGGCATTCCTAGGACAATTGTGGCAACATTTTGCAACAGAGAGACAAGATTATGGCTGCTAGAGTGTCTGCTGGAAGACAATTTATTAGTCCTTGGATGTTAGAATGAGGTGTCTGCTGGAAGACTTCATTCCAACATCCAATATAATAAATTGTGTATTGTGTATAAAATAGTGTATTTTGTAATTTAGTGAGTTATACAATAGTAAAACACATATAATAAAGTAAATAATATAATGTATCCCTCTCACCTTATCTCTTAGATTGCATAGTCTTATATGGGAAATATTGTTTCGCAATTCAACAGTTTCTCAATTCGACATTACTTCTGCGACGGATTACTGTCGAATTGCGAGGCACCACTGTATATGTATGTTAAAAAAGTGTGTGCTTTAATTAAAACCCTTATTATACCATTGTCCATTCTAAAATATTCTTTATTTTTATATTATATCATTGTGTAATGCATTATCTGATCTAATGTTTTTTGAAACTCTCTTCTATTCAAAATATTTAAATTTATTATCTTGTTTGATATGCTATTTTTGTGAACTGAAGATGGCCTAATAGGGTAAAAATATTTTTCAGTGTGTAGTATTAATGTAAGAAATTTGTATTTAGTAAAACTTTTATTTTCTTATTAGAATATGCAAGTGTTTAAGTTCATTGATGAATAGTAGGTGAATTTTTGATTCTTGTTACTTGGATAAAACATTCTAATTACAAATATTTTATACTTACAAACATGTCATTTTCAAATATAGGCATATCTTGTTTTAAGGTACTTTGCTAAAATGATGCTTTTCAGTCAAATTCATATTTATTATTTAGAGCACTTATCCTGCACATCACTGAATCCAGTAAATTAATTGATGCCATTTTGTTCCTTCAGTCGATCTGTTTTTAGATATAGTGCTATTGCACACTTAATAAATAAAAGTGTAAAAATGTTCTTAGGCTTTTATATGCACTGACAAATGAAAGAGTTTGTGATTCACTTTAAGGTGATTCACTTTATATGGCTGTGATCTGAAACCTAATCTTCCATATTAATGAAATATGCTTGTATCAGAAAATTTCAAGAATTCAGAGAAATACTTCAAGAATTTTAAACATTATGATAACAGGATGGAATAAATATATTGTAAAATTATACACATATTTAACACGATTCAATTATGAAATATAAAATATTGTATATGTAATAGATTCAGTATTTTTGAGTGCTATTTAAAGATTTCTGAATCATGAGCAAATTATATATGAACTAGGTTTATAACTTGAGGACTATCTGTATATAGTGCAAGATTATTGATTTTATATTAAAAAAAAATAAAATAAAAATTGCTGAATATTATTGTTAGAATGATGATTCTCACTCTTTTATCTTGTATCTCATCTGTCATTGTCAAATAATCTCTATATTATGCTAATATAAAAAAATATATATTTTGTTACAAAGGATATTGAACAAAACAGTTCTTATGAAATCATTTTATTGTTTTATAATTATAAACTAAAATAATAATAAAAATAAAAATAGTATACTTTCTCAAAGAATCATATCAATATTGTAAGGTATATAATACACATTGTGCAAATTGCTTTCTGTAAAAGTTTTTATATTAATTAAAAGCTAAAATAATAATCAGAAGATTACACTACTGATTAAGAAAGAAAATATTATGACTTATTAATAGAATTTAAAATACTAAAATATGTCATATTTCAAAATTAGAGTTTTATTTAAAAGTTAGATGTGATTTATTTTTTTTATTATTTTATTATAATAAATGTTAATTTTTAAACTTAAAATGTATATATTAAATTTTTTATAGTATTTCCTAGTATTCCTCCAGCACCAGGGATGCCTTGCCCAGGAGAAGATAGTATGTAATATATTTTGATTATTTAATTGAAAATTTTTGTGAATATTTTTGTTTTTGATACTTTAATATTTCAAATTTTAGAAAGCATTTACCGCAGAGGTGCTCGAAGATGGAGAAAATTATATCGCATAAATGGTCACATCTTTCAGGCTAAAAGATTTAATAGGGTAATTAAGATAGGTTTAAATGCAGCACTAATTTAACTTTACATAATTTTAAGTAACTTTCTAATAAAAATTTTTAAAATTTATGGCATCATATAAAAATTTCATTAGTATAACTATTCCTAATCATTTATATTTGTATTTCTTGAAAACCTTATTAACAAAATCATGGAAAGATTTATATAATTATTCTTGTGGAGATTGTTCTAAGGCTACAGTTACATAACTTGCTGGTAACTTTGCATAACCTATCCATTTAATAACTGTATAATTATAATATAAAATACAATATTGTAATGTATACTATACATTTACATTATACAATAAACTCAATTCGACATTACTTCGGCAACGGATTAGTGTCGAATTGCAAGGCACCACTGTACTGAGTTTGGCCTCGAAATTCATCTCCAATTACATAAATATACAGCCATTATTATTTTATGTCTTTTGGTATCCTATGTTTTGTAATTTATGTTTTTCATCATTTTGTAATTTTTATAGATTTTCACTAGTACACAAGTTAATTTTAAATTCAAATACTCTCATGTTCTTTTGTAATACATTCTATACTGGTGATGAACAAATATTTAAAAGCAATTTAACACTTTATTTTAAAGTTAATATATAGCATAATATAACTTTTTCTTTTGATTCTGCAAAGCAGTTTAATTTATTTTAAAAAGGTTTTGTGTTGGCTATTCAACTTGATTTCAAATTATGTATGTGAAGCTATTAACTTGGACCTTTCCTAATTTTCTTTTTTTCTTCTTATTAATTTATTTTAAGAATTAATTTAAATTTCACCCCCTCTGCCTCAGGAAGTTAGAAATTACAAGCTATGGAATAGAACTGCCATCTTCTTGACAAATTCACTTTTTGACACTGATCAATTTAAGACCCAGAAGAGTTAAATCATCAAAAAGAGACTATTCTTTATAATCAGTAAAAAATTATTGTCAAATTGTAGAAAGTATGATATGTATGCAAATGAGCCAAACATGGGACTTGCTAATAATTTTTAGAAATACTAAATTGAACAATAAATTGTATTTTTTAGATCAACTTTGAAAGAAGAAGTAAAAGGTAAAATACTAGTGTCTAATAAGCAAGAAAGCTATTATGACTAGTATTTTACCTTTTTACTATGACTTAGTAATATTTCACTATTAAGTTTAAATAAATCTTATGTAATCAAAACTGAATAAAAAAACTTTGCATTGAGAAAAATCATAACTTAGGCTTTAATTTTATCCCAGCACTTTTACTAAATTATCTAAATAAATATTACATTAAAATAATTACATACCAAGGCACTTTTTGCTCCAATGAATGGAAGTTTTTTTAATTCATTTTCAGTTCCAGTATTTATGAATTTTAGAATAGCTTTATTGTGTTTCAACTGAACTTTTTTTAAATTATCTTTATTAAATACTTTATCTGAAAATAATAATTAAATCTTGTTATTTTTATATATTATTATTTACAATGCAATATATTCAATTGATGAAACAATTATGCAAAAATAATGATTCAAATATATTGAACATTTACTTTACTTTATATTATAAATAATTTTAATTTTCATTTTAGTATATAAATTCAAATATAAATAAATGTTAACTTATGATAGAGTTGTTCCAAAAATTTCAAACCCTGCTGCAAGTTAGAAATACCAAAATTTATGGATTTCTCACTATTTTTATTTATTAGGACACACTATATTATCTTAATAAACAAAGAACACAAAACTACAAGAATTAGATACACAAAAAGGATACTTTCCATATATTAGATCACTGGATCTGGAAATTGAATTCAGGTCACTTTCTCAATTCGACATTACTTCGGCGACAGATTAGTGTCAAATTGCGAGGCACCACTGTATATGCATAGGGATAGAAAATCCATATACATATTTGAACTATGATATTTTGATATTCTATTGGAAAATGTTAAATCTAATAAATATAAAAAAGACAATATTCTCTTAACAAGGATAACTTAAGGGACAATAATAGACACAATAGTCCTTTAATTTAAAAGGGCTTATTTTGTGTCTATTAGTTTTAATAAAATAATTAAACCGAATAAAATCCATAATTAATGTATTTTTAATAGATATATAGAATAATTAATGTATTTTTAATTAGAGAGTATTATTTTATTTCAATATTTTTTAAATTCTAACTTTCAGAAAATTAGATTTAAATTTTGCAAATTATTTTTCAGAATAAAAGCCTGCGACAATTCAGACTATTTAATAATTTTTAAATAATTAAATTATAATGGTTGGCATATTGATGCATTGGGCTTAAATTTGAAAATTACTTGATACTTAATGGCTCAAAAACTATTAAATACTATCAAGGGGAGGTTCAGATGTTCAGGTCACCGATTTTCTGAAATTTTGCATATTTGTAGCAATCCACTAGGACAATATAATAATGTGCAAGCAAGAAAGTTCCCAACTCAAACATTGTCAAGAAAATCAAACGAAGTTTTGTGTTGAATTCATACACATTATAATTTGAAAAATTGTAGAAGTTCTGGTAGCGAAATGGTTAGCCTCTTACTTTTCTAAATATACAATTGTTAATTTGATTCTCGATTGTTTAGTTTTATTTTATTTTTTTACATTGTTTGTATGATATAAATACAGTTTTTTGTATTTTTTTTATTTGGTTTTAATATTTTATGTATGTTTACATATTTTATAGTCAATAGATGGCACCATGTAAGAATAATTTATAAGTGACAAAAGAAATAAGCTCTTCACAGGCTCCCACCCCTGTGGAAGAAGTCAGCCAGATTGTGGAGGATAAGGATTGACAGGCCTGTGTATACATATCAAAAATATTTATATTGTTTAAAATATGTTAAAATAAAATTTAAATACTCATTGTATGCAAATAAAAAAATTACTCAGGAATGTTTGTTACATTCCTGAGTAGGAATATACATTTATTGTACACACAAAAATATATTGTTCTTCAGAGATGCTCCAACCAATACACGAAGCAGGATGATATTTATCACACAGACATTAGAAACACAAATTAATTCAACATCGACTGGATTGAATGAATGCTTTGTTTTGACATGCACAAAAAGTTGTAATATCCTCTATTTCAAAGCAAACCTCATTGACATTAAAAAAACTTCTCTTTTGTCAGACAATTTCAATGCAAACCATGCATAATGCAACATTTTTTAAAATATGGATGCAGATAACTGATGATGTATAATTGAAAGAATTTTGATAGCATCTTCACGTAAAGCAATTTCCCATTAATTTTCAATCAAATATGAACAATTTTGATGATATTTAATAAAGTTTTTAACTTGTCTGTAGAAATAGACATTGCATGGTTGGCAAAGTAGTGTACATTTGGGAGGGCTAACTTCAACAGTATATATGTTATGACTCTTATTATCAATAAAGACATCATTGTATAAAAGTGAATTTGTTTGGTCGCTCCAAGAAACTATCAACAACAAGAATATTTCTTTCTGTATGAAAGGACACAACACATTTGATAAGAATGAAGAATAAAGTTGGGGCATAAGTTTACCAGATTTCAAACATGTTATTAAAATCTGCCATTAACTTATCGATAATTTGCTGAACTTTTGGGGCAAACATTCCAGTAGGTTCATGCAAACATAAAAATACATGTGGCATCAATTCACCAGACCTATGTCTGGTGAATTGATACCACATAGTAATAGCGTATTGTGCATTGTAGGAATGCGTAACTTTATTTAAAGCATGTTTTTTAATGAAAACAGTTTTTAATTCTTTGCAGCTAGAGTTCTCTCATATACCAACTGATATTGGTATCCAGTTTGATCCATATTTATTACTAAATTCAATGGAAATTTTGGATAAGTAGTCTTGTTTGCACTTGGAACTTGTCTGCAGCTGCCAAAGTTTCCTCCACAATCATGAATTCCCTTTCAGTGACGTACCTCGTAATCTTCCTTTGTCAAACATTGCAAATTAATTTGAATTATTTCACTCATGATTCTGAAGCTTTGAAGATAAAACTATCAGACTGGAATTGTCTTGCAGCTGCAAATCCCAATGTTGCAAATTTCTTGTTGTCACCTGACAATTCATCTCAACTTATTATTATATTTTATTTAGTATCTTACTGTAGAAGAAAGAGAATTAAATTTTACTTTATAAAGATGATAACAATGGACAGTGTTTAAAATATACAGAAAATTATACATATTAACTGAAAACTTTTTCGAGCATCTATGAAATGATAATGCATCCATGAATCGATCATGGCATATTTAACAGCAAATGTTCCTCCAAGTTTGACATTTTCTTCCCATCTCCTCAAATCATCCTTCCTTAATAATTTACAAGAACCTTTTCTCTGGAGAGTACATAGACACCAAGTGGGATGTTTTTTAGCCAGGTTCAGAATGTTTATTTTTGTTTCAAATGAAATAAAATCATACATCTTCAGTTTCTTGATTGGCACATACTCTATATTGTCCGTTAATTGTGATCAACCTCATGGAACTGATTTTCTTCATTAATTTCATTGACAGAAATGAGCTCCTCTTCAGAAAGGAGTTTCTTTTTATTTAAAATTTTGATAATAAAGTAATATAGCTCTTCTCCAATTATCATAGCATCTTCAGAAATAGTTGATGATGAGGTTGGAGTAATAAGGTCATTTTCCAGAAGACTTTCGCAATATGAGAGCACATTTTTCAAACAAAGCTTTGCCACTTCACTATGTATTGAATTATATTCATTTTCATTCTTGGGAATATCTATAGACGTAGTAGTCTGCTCCATTTCTGCTATTCTATAATGCGATGGAAAATTGTTAAGGTTGTTATGGATATGAAAAATTGCTAAGGTTGTCATAGATATGCAATAAGCATTGTTTGGTTTTTTATTACATTGAATGGTTATCAAACATTTTATCAACAAAAATCATTTGGAACAGTTTTTATTTTTGTTATAATTGCCAAGAGAAGTAATTTTCAAATACACTACACACATACTGCTGTCAGAAAATTAATATTCTTACACAATGGAATGTGGCATCATCTGGTGTCAAAAAAATATGTAAACATACATAAAATATTTAAAATTAAAAAAACAAAAAACAAAAAACAACCGTATTTAAACCATCAATGATTTGTACGGAATAATGTAAAAAAAAAAAAAGAAAAATAAAAAATAATAAAAAAATGCAACAACCAAAAATCAAATCAGCAATCACATATTTATGAAAGTAAGAAGCTAACCACTGCACTACCAGAACATCAACGATTTTTTGAACTCTAATGTATATAAGTTCAGCATAAAACTTTTCATTCAATTTTCTTGACAATGTTTGAGTTGTGCACTTTCTTGCTTACTTACACATTATACTGTATTGTCCTAGGAGACTGCTACAAGTATGCAAAATTTAAAAAAATAAAAAACGATGACCCGAACGTCAGCCTCCCCTATAAGAGATAAACAGATAACGCTTATAAACTAAATGCTATAATACAGTAAGTGATATTGATTTCCTTAAATATTTTTGAATATTTTAGCATCAATAGATAAAATAGTGACTTTCTGGAATGCAAGAACTATTTGGAAATTTTTACATCTGAATTGATAGGAAATTATCTAAAAAACAGTTTTTTTCCAGTTATCTTCATAAATTGAGGAATATAGAGGATATCTATATACCATACAATTAATTGGTTGACTTTACTGACTTCAGATCAAATGAAAAAATGATATAAAAATGAGAATCAAATATGAATACAAATTGCATATATGAACTAAAAAAATTTACACAGACAATAATATAAGTATTTATAATCTACTTATTTGTTAATATTGATCAATACAAAAACATTAATATAAAAACAGAAAAAAACTAATGTAGTAATAAAAAATGTTTATGAATACTGAGAAAATTGTAGGATGGGTTGAAACTCAAGATATATGTATTCACACAGTGTAGCACCAAAGAAGTTGAGCATAAAAATGAAAACCAACTAATCAAAAAAATATTTATTTCTTTAACAATTTATATAAAAATGCATTTCAATAGATTTATTCCCCTCTTTAGTTTTACATGGATGAGGACAATTTGTACATAATAAAATTGGTGAAGATTGCAATAAAAAATAAAAATTACATAATCATAGAAAAAGGACTGTACATACTGTTAAAATTGAAGATTCAAAAAAATTGTGATAATGACAATAATAGTGAAATAACATAAAATGAACTATTACCAGTTTTTAAATAGTATTGTGATATCCAGAAATAATAAATTTTGGTTATAATTAAAATTTTACATCATTAGATAGACATTTTTAACAAAGCTAAAATTATATATAAAATCAAATGCAATTGCCCCAAACCATACATGAACACAGGTAAACAACACAATCCTTAATCACTCAATACAAAGAAAATGAACATGTTATTTAAATTAAAACATAACACATCACCATTACATATCCATAGTAAAAAATTTAACTACACTCAATAAAAAAAAAATTTTATATAGAAATAAAAATAGTTACACCAAAAAATAAAAAAAACATATAGTTATCATTAAAACAGTAACTCAATGAACTAAAATATAGGAACAAACACACACAAAATATGATACAAAATCATTCATCCCCATAACAACACAATACTACACAGTAATTATCAACCGCTTGTCAAAAACAACCATAACTATTCATGTTCATACTTAACAAGACTCATTCTTTTATTACTGGACATCACAAGACTGTTAAAATGAACCACTACCAGTTTCTAATGTTATTTCATCCTTATTGTTGCCATTATAATTTAAAATTATGATGGTGTCAATAATGATGAACTCTCAATTTTAACAATACGTATTATTCTTTTTCTATGCATATGCAATTTTTTTGTTGTTGTAAATTTGTAATCTTCACCAATTTTATTATGTACAGATTATCCTTGTGAGGAAGTTAACTTTGACCTGTCCTATTTTATTTTAGTATGCACTTTATTATTTCATCGTTATTTTCTTATTATAGTTATTATATTTTAGTTTACGAGTTAACTTACTTCCACCTTCTCCATTGTTGTTAGCAATCACGTGATATGGAATCAGGAACCGTCCTCCAGAAGAGCTGTCCTTAATTTAAGCTAATTTTATACTGGTCTATCTAATCTAAATACTTTTACCACTGATCTGATATGAGAAAGTAAGAATGTCCCTACACGACGCTCTTCCGATCTTGATCCAATATGTGAATATAAGAATGATCTGATGTTTTGTTCGGTATATAAATTAATTGTAAAGAGGATGACATGAATAAATTACTCTGTAAGTTAATAACTTTAAAACTTGTTACATATAAATATGTAAATGAAGCAGCACAGGACTGTAAGTCACCCGGTATAAAAGCCTATGAAAAATGGCAACCAACGAGGTGTTGGTTTCAAAGTAAAATTGGTTGAGTGACATTTGAGTTCTTGTAATGATCAATGATTGCTTGAAATTTGTATCGGAGGTGAAGGTAGTAGAATTTTAGTAGTATTTAAGGTTTATTTTTTGTGAATAATTGTTTGTTGATATTTGAATTGAATTAAACAAGTTTTGTTGATTAACTGATTGTTGCTTTATTATAGTTTCAATAAAGCACTTATTAACACTTTTGTAGTGTTTTTGAAGTCTAATAAATTTATATTTTTTGTTATTTAACTTGTTTGAGAATTTATTCAATTTATTAGTGTAAGTTTATAACATCATTGTTTGTTCTAGCTGTAACATTTAATTGGCACTTTTAGTTTAAGTTCCGATTTCCGGTTTTACTTGCCAGCTAACGATAATTGTTGTTAGATTGTTTGTTTTTGCAGTTACTTAGTCTTACATTAAAATTTAGTTTAAGACCTGAGCTCAGGCCGAACTCTGGATTGCAGAGTCGTTAACCATTAGGATTAGTTTATAATTAATAGTATTTACATTCGTTCTAATCTGTGACTTTGCATCCTTATCCACATAAAACTGAAAAGGGGACTAAATCTCTTGAAATGCATTTTTTTATTAGATAGTTGCAGAAATTAGTTGATCTTTGGTTTTTGTGCTCAATTTGTCCCTGGTACTACATTGTGTGAATACTTGTATTTTAGATCTTTTATCTTACCCAATCTAAAAAACTAAGTTTAATAATACTAGTAACATTTCTGAATTTTCCTTATGATCTACTAATGATCTACTAATGAAATCACTACTAATGTGATTTCAAAAGTAAAAAAATTACTAAAGTTTATAACGTAAATTTAATTTTTTTCTGTTTCATCAATTTTATACTAGCTGGAAGTTTAAAATGATTAACATTTGATAATGTTTATTTATTTATTTTAAGGGTAGTTTGTAAGGAAACTGAAATTCAAATGCATATATGCCATTTATTACTAATCATTTGTAGTTATTGTTAGTGGCTAATACTGTTTCTCAAATTACTACATTTATTTATAATGTTTTACTGGTTCAGATGTTATACAAAATGATGTCTATTTCTATTCTTCTACTGTATTCAAAATTACTTTAAAATTAATCATTTATTTATATACATTCATTAAATGTTTCTTGTATTTTTATTCCTCTGAGAAAAATTTATAAATTTAAATTCCTAAAGTTTTTATTGATTTATTATTTTTATTTTGGTGTTGTGTGTTCTCTTCTTAATATATTTTCATTAGGATTATTTTGTTCTAACTTTATGATAAATAATATAGATTTTACTTAATATTTGTATCACTGTGTGTTGTGACTATGACATCATACCTCTATAATAAGAATGTTAATAATTTCAGTTCTTCTGTTTGCTTTTTAATTATTATTTTTGATGTTAATTATCTTTTATAATCATATATTCATTTCTTCTATATTTAAGTTTACTAGGAATAGGTTACTTACTGATATACATTAGATTATAAATTACAGGTTGACTTATGATGGAGTTATATTTTGACATTAGAATGGTAATAATTTTAATAGTAATAATAGACAATGGAATACTGAATTCTTTAAAATAGTATAATGGTCTGAATCTGATCCTGATCTTCAAGATTATAAAATCATCCAGAATTAAACAGTTCTCAGAGTGCTAAGTGTTCACTTTACTACATTTTTAATAAAACAAAAAAGTATTTCTAGCCAATATACTATGAAAATATCCAAGTTTGGAATATTGTAAGGATCATCATAAGATTAGAGTATCATAAGTTGAATGAGGACTATCTGTATTGTTTATATATGTTTATGATAATAACTGATATATCATTACTACAAAAATTAACTATCAGTTTTGTTTATAGTCTGTTTTTGTATATAGCTGATATAAACCAAAATAAGATTTAAATATATTTCTATGATTAAAAAGTTTCTTGATCAGAGCTTTGTCTTTTTACATAATTTCAACATTTTTTTACAGAATTGTTTTGTATTGTATAATTTGTAATAACAACTGCAGCATTATTTCCATAACCTCATGAGAGAGTGAGCCGCATTCAAAGAAACTGAAAGAAAAAAAAATTGCTTAAATAACACTAGTTCCCTATCCATACCCATTATACCAGTTCTCCACAGTCATTCTTTTTTCCCATGCATATTTTATAAATTCTAATTAATGCATACTTTAATATTAGTTAAGATGTTCTCTTCACTCTTTCATCAGCATCTCTTTCTTACATTTATTATTCATATAATCAGCAAGCATTTACTTTGTCAATTGCTCTGTACTCATTTACTCAACATGAACAAATAAGTAAGTAGAATGAGGAACAAATTATTTCAATATTTGCATCACATTCCACTTCTTTCCAGTTTTCAATTAAAATCCTTTATTTGACTACAATCATATTGTGTCACCCTAGCTACATTTTCAGTATCTTAGCTCTACTGCACCCATATACTTTAATGCATTTCACACCATATCCAGAAATCTACGCATACATCATCAGAATGAACTCATTTTTACATACATTTTACAAGCACACTTATAACTCAGTTCAGCATTTGCTCTTCTGCCAACTATTATAAATAAAACTATCTTTTGGAAACACATTTCTCAAGTAAAATCCATTCACCTACTCCTAGTTAAATGGATGGTCCATTCAGTTTAATCTCATACTTTGAAATGGGTGAGATGTATACCAAATACAAGCAGTTTTTCTCTCTTTTATATTTATTCTCATATATTTCTGTAACACCTGTATCTGTTCTAATTTGATTTCCGTTGTAATTGGAATTACCCGAGGATGGTTTTAAACCGAAAACGTTAGCAAATTTATGATGATAAAAGATTCTCTATACTGCAGTAAAGTGCTTTTTGTTTTTTATGGTTAAATGTCTAAGTTTTAAGCAGTTTTGTATTGAAGCCTTGGAGCATATATTTCTTTTCACATCTTCATTCAGTCATACAATAAATATCCACAGACCTTGTTCACTCTTAGAGAGAACAATTAGTGACATCAACATAAGAGAGACAATATCTTCTCTCATCATCCAAACTCATTCACAACAGTTTCCCCTTCATGCATGCATCCATATACATATTAAATAATCATGAAGATATCACACATCTTTTGTAAATCACTCTGATATGCCTATATTCACTCTCACACACACAATTATCAATATACATTATTCTCATACTCATTCATTTCATATTCTTTCAGTTCTTCCACCAGTTTACTACACTGTATGAATCTTAAGATTTGATGATCATATTAAAGAATTTTTCAGAATAATTTTACTATATAAACTATTTGTATATTTTGAAGAAATGATCAATTTTAAAAACTTTGAATTAAAGAATAATTTTAAAAACCTGTTGTGCAGCAGTAGCCAGAGCAAGGTCTTCTGTAAGAAGAACAACTCTTTGTAATCCATCAAGAAATGATACCCAATAAACTTTTTCTTTATCTTCAAGTTGTATTTCACCAATTCCATCCTATTATAATTTAAAATCAATTTTAAAATATGTTAAAAAAACATTAAATATTGCCATAAAATAATTAAATTATGAAATTAACATATTAATTATTTATGTATCTAGTAAAATTTAATTTTGGAACTTATAAATTGATATGCAGTTATATTTGAATTTGTTAATTCAAATATAATTGTGTTAAAATCAACTGCGTTAAAAAATTTCAATTGAATTTAACTCATTTCATTTCCAAGATTTTAATTATAACATTAATTCTTAAAATTACTTGCTTTAATATATGATTTGATTTTCAGTTCATATCTTAGTACTCAAAAAAAATTGCTTCATGTAATTTTCCATGCTATTTTCTGTAAGTTGCCATTATTTGTGTTTTAATAAAGTGATGTAGTAAATAAAATATTAAACATATAATTTTACAACTTATTATAATGTTTCATTTTTGATATAATTAAATAATAAAATTGTAGTATTTGCCTACTAGCAATAATAATCAAGGAAATGAATAGACTTGTTTACTGACTGACTGAGAAATTCAATTTCTATTAATTAATCAAGTTATAAATGGGATAATGAGTCACAAATCATGATGAAATGCATTCTCACACTCTTTTGTCAGTCAAGTGCCATAGAGCTTGTTAAAATAAACTGAGGCCCCTGATTATATTAGCCTATCTGAATGCTAGTATCAGTCTCATCCAATAAAACTTTCAAATTAGTCAACTTAAAATGGAATTTCTATATTCCTTTACTGCTCTGCTAGGTTAATACACTTAGTACACAAAATTACAGCACTAATGAGCAGTCCAGGTTTCTCATTAAAGTTTTTTCTAGCTTTAGTGTTGTAAATATTGGACTGCTCATTAGTGCTGTCATTTTGTGTACTAAGTGTTGAAATGGAATGTCATTTGATGTCTTGATAATATAATTGGTTAAAATTATATAATCAAAACATCAAAGATTCATTCTGGTTCAATTCCAAGCCAGATTGAATTTTTATTTTGTAAAAATAATTATAACTTTTTTAATTAAATATTAAATAGAACCACTTTAGTTCAAATTCAGTTATTCATTAAGCCAACAGATGATGGTACATATATATCTATATAATATAATTTAGATTATATATAAATATAATCTAAATTAATAATTAATTATTAAATCATTTAATTCTAAAATATTTCACTAAAGTCATTTTGACTTGCATGTTAAAATGTATGATAAAGTGCAGCAGTATTCCAATATATTCATCTTTTAATTTCAGTGTATTCCATTTTTTTGTTCAGCTAGAAAAATAATATTAATACAAATTCATTTTTGTAGATAGTTTTCAGGATTGGAACTTTTGAGACTTGAAAAGAGACTAGTCATCAATACTAATCAGTGGTGACTTGTGACTTGAAATTGTAGGGGTATTGCAACTTTCAAAATATGTACACACTGTAAATACAGTGTATATGATAATATATCAAAATTATGGTAAAAATTAAAAAAAAAAAAAAAAAAAAAAATGTTTATTGTTATGGAGAGTTGCTTTACTAAGCAAACAAATTTAAAAATAAAAAAAAAAAGAAAAAAATATTGTTTATTGTTGATAAAATTATACAGTTTGGTATAATTCAAAATAAAATATATTCTTCTTGTTTAGTTTCATGGAAAAAAATTGGGCAGGATTTGAGATTACATACAGCGAGTTTTCACATATCAGTAACGCAATGTACCACGGTCAAATCATGCTGCATAGCCATCCAATAAGCTGTCACATAGTTGTACCTGGATGGTGTATATATGCTCAGCACCATGAAAACTCACAGCAGGTAATCTTGAATCTTGCCAAATATGTATATTATTGATAAAATTATTCAGTTTGGTATAATTCAAAATGTTATGTCTTCAATTGCAATGTCCAAATATTTAAAGAGATGGAGTAAACATGATAAGCATTACAAACTCATTACTACTGGCACAACCTGCATTTAAACAATAATGGAACTGTGCAATGAACAGTGTCACTTTAACACTAATAGTTTGCATCTACATATGTCACTATGATGTGCATATGCTTGCACGAGTAGGAATATGGCACTATGATAAACACAGTGCTGCTAGCATCCTTCACTCTCCTAAGTTCTACAAGATAGATTTTTATTATTTTTTATACAGAATAAGAGAATTGTATAGAATTGTCAATGATAAAATTAAATATTACAAGCAAATATAAATAAATTAATAAACATATTTATATATCAAGAAAAATTGGGGGTGCTGCAGTTCCACAGTGCCTATGCATGAGCTGCCACTGCTACTAATATAAAATTTTATAAAGTATTTTAGAATTATCACAAACAACTAAAAGTTTATAAAATACCTCATTGACAAATGGGAAAAAATAAATTCCTTAAAAAAATAATGTTCAAAGCTAACAGAACATTGGAAAAAGATGCACTCAATCAAAGACTAAAGGATTAATATTAGTTCTTATAATTACAAAACTGAAAATTATTTTTATTAAATCTAAATTATAATTACCTTCACTAAATTTATTTTATTAGATTTTTTTCCAATAGTTATACTGAATTCTCTTTCTGTGCATGGATCTTCCCATGTATACAAAATAGAATGTTTACTTTTTAGAGCTTTTTCTGTCTTCCCACTGCAAAAATATATATAATGATCAAAACTTATTAAATAAAATCAGATAAAAGTTATTTCAAATTTCATTATAAAAGAGGTTTTTTAAAATATTTATAGTGACAATAACAAATTTTAAACTTTTAATTTTTTTTTTAATATCTAAATTTAAAAACTAAATAATGGCATACATAAGAACAGCAATATTTTGACTGATCTGTACATAAGCCAAACTATATTTTCAACACACTTCAATTTATTCAAGGTATTTTAATAAAAACTATTTCCAATCTCAATTTGCTTAACTTTTTTCTATTTTAACTAAATAAATTTATTGTGATACAGGAAAATAGATGTAATAAAATAAAGGAATTAACTTGGAAACTACATATAGACTACTGTTGTCAAGGCTTGTAGAGGCATTTTGAATAAGATGTGGATTTAAACCGAATTGCTATATTGGATATATACCATGATTGTGAGACCCTTTATCATCTGTATTGTAATTATTTAGTGGCAAAGAGTTTTGTAAAAAACTTGCAGGTCTGAAATTGAAAATATTTAAAGATTGGCCTGTCTGAGCATCGCAGGAGCTATGAGGACTACTGATACTCAGGGCCAGCCCAAGAAGAAGCAGGACCTAGTGCAAAGTAGTCATGTGGGGCCTTTTGCACTGATGCACTATTTGCACCACTCTCTGGCCGGCACTGTTCCTACTGCTGCTCTAAGTCTTCTTGGGCATTTTCTCTTTGCATTTGTGTGTTGAGGCTAGTATCCAGGAAGGTTACTATAGGTTCCATTCTTGTGGTAGGATTTCTTGGACTCTCAAAGTAGAGCATTCATCTTTTGAGTGGGACAAGTCACACATTTTCTTGAGATGGTTAAAGATTACATGATGCCCAGATTTATCTTCCACTCTTCACTGTTGTTTTCCCAGCTTGGAAGGGTAGGGAAATGGATTTGGCATGATATCAAAGATGACTGTTTGGTATACAGACAATTTCAAAACCACTAATGGTTTAGAGGCAGGAGTTTACTGCAAGATAACAAGAATGTTATATTCTTACTCCCTCAGACAATTTGCCACTATCTTTCAGATATAAATCTATGCTATTTCTGCATTGTTAAAATCAATCTTGATAGGAGATGTGTTAGCGAATATATTTATATCCTATTAGATAGTTAAGCTGCATTAAAAGCACTCAATAGCTCTACTTCACTTCAAAGCTTTTGTGGAAATGCAATCATCTCATTGTGGAACTGGCTATCAGGAACAGGATTCAACATATTTAGGTGCCAGGACACAAGGTGATTGAGTGTAATGAGGTTGCAAATGGGCTGGCCAAGGAAGGAACTTTTCATCCCCTTTATTGGACCTGAGCCTCTCTGGGAATCAGATCTGACATATTTGAGCAGATTGTCAAAGACTTAGGTCCAAGATTGAGCTCAACACTTCTTTCAATAGAGGTCTATTCCTGGACTAAGGCAAGCAAAGGCTATTTTAGGTCCTTCTTTACAGAGAACTAAAAAATTGCATTGCATAAAAATCAAACTAGAATTGTTGCAGAATCTTCGAGGCACTGTCATTTTAGAAGACATCTTCACTTAATTGGGATTAAAGTTCAACTACTAATAAAGGACAAAAAAGCAGTTGTTTGTGCATTATTAGTAGTTGAACTTTAATCATTTGATAAGTAAGCAGTATTTTGGTTTTACAAAAGTAATTAGGATTGTTGATAGTCCCAGTTGTAGATATTAGAGATGAAACTTTTCACATTTTGTGTGAATGTATGGCCAGTATGGCTCTTTCAGAACTAACAAATAAGTTAAAATCTTTTAGGATGATATTTTCCTGCATTAGATGATCTTTTACAATCCTATTGAAGATGATACTCTCTTTCACATATAAAATGGGACTTATTATAGGATGATCTTGTTAGGGGTGCGCAATAGATCACTAGTTAGTTGCAGTACTAGGATTGTTTAAAGCCCCCATCTAACAATCACAATTACACAATCATAATATATTCAACAAAGTTCGTAAAAATCATCTATAACTGATAATATATTTAATTTTTGTTGAATTTTATAATAAATTCTATCTACATTATAATAACAAGAAAATACTTACACTTGATGATATATAATTGGAAGATTTTCCATATTATTAACTAGAAGTACAGCAGCATAACCTGGGTGATAATCATCAAATGTTAAAATAATAGATGATTCTGCTACCTGAACATCAACATTTAAACCTCCTTTCTATTAAAAAAAAAGAACATTTTTTAATTAATATATAAAAAAATATATTTTTCTTAAACAGCAATACAGAAAATATTTACTGGACCACTGAATTTCAGAAGGGTAGTGTGTTGTTTTTTAAAAGTAAATGGGATTGTTTCATCTGTAGTTCCAGCATATCGTGCAATCATTTCAGTCTTTTTAGGATCTTTTGGCCAAAATGCTTTACACTATTAGAAAAAAATATATTATTTTATTATAATTTATGAAATAAAATTTATAAAATATGATGCTCAGATTTCAAAGAACACTTATTTCACAAAGCTATGACTGACGCATGCATGAAGACATTCACATCCCCACATACACACATACACATCCACACGTTATATACATATAATCTTTTTACTTTATTATAAATGCAAAATATAATTTACTAATTTACTTAATTTATAATTACAAAAAATTATCTAAAAAATTATTAATTTTTTTAACAAAAAATAATATAAAAGTAATTTACATTATATAGAGGTATACTACTATACAATGGACTCTGGTATAACATGGATGCATATAACACAGTTTCATACAATTTGACAGAAAATCTATAGCAGAACAATAGGAGATTGATAGACTGGGACTGCTGCATTTATAAGAGATTTCTCCTATAACACTACTACATTATAGAAGAATTTCCTATAACATGGTAAAACAACATTGTATATTGCAGTTGATAAATTTGATATTTTCACACACTAATTAAATCTATCACATTTTTTCCTATTTTGTTTTATTCATGAACTAAATATTTTAATTTAAAATAAACATTTTAAAATAGATTTTTTTGTAATTAACAAAATCAATGAAAATCAATATCCAAAAATCTATATGATTTTTGGATATTATAAATTATAAAATGATTTATATGATTTTTGGATATTGATTATTTGAATTATTCTTAATTCTAAGTATGTCCTAATTTATTTAAAAAATATTTTACTTACACTTACACACACACACACTTACACACACACACACACTTACACACACACACACACGGGCTGATATCAAGCGAAGACGACAAACAGTACAATAGTAAGTCCAAAAAAACATTTATTTGACAGCGTGTTTGCAACACAGTCTGTGTGCAGAATATAATGCCTGAAAGAGAACAATGAGAAATTATTACAGGAGTTGTTCAAATTGGCAGCCATGGATGTCATTGCACAGGCATAAGTATTTTCACGATTTTCACTGACTAAATATGGTTTTCAATAGCATGTTCCACGGCAATTTTGGTTCCTCTTGATGCCTACTATTGCTCCTCTGAGTTTGTCGCCACTTCAACAGAACACCTTGTATATATATACAGAGTGTCACAAAAAAATGTACTTACACTTTAACCGGATATTAAACATATATTTAACTTTGATCAAGGTATTTATTGACATATTTATAGGTCTAAAATAGGATAAATTAACAAAAGATAATGATTTATTGAGTAGATTAGTTTTTCCTGCAAGTCGTTTACACATTTGTGTGTGTTCGTAAATGTTAAAATTGATTTCCACCATTTTCCAAAGTTGATGACGTTGACCAATGGATGTGACAACACTGTTTAACATATCATTTGGAATTGCGAATTTGGCATTATTGAATAATATTTTGATCTGTAACAAAAACAAAAAATATGTTAGTGATGGGTCAATAAAAAGTGAGTATAGTTTTTTGGAACATCCTGTATATATAAGAATTAACTTTGTGTTTAGGTAGTGTGTATTATAAAAGAGTTCTTTTAGGCTTTTTCTTCTTTGTAGATTTGCTTTTATCATCATTACACTTTTCCATTGCAACAGTTTAGACAATATCAAAATATCTATATATAAATTAATCATAATAAAAAGTTCAACAAGACTGTACAAAGCAAAAACAAAAAAGTAAAATGCAAAGTTCTTTAGCAGTCAAAAACTTTAATCAGAAATGTTTTCAATGCACTTGGCACCTTCCTCAGTTGTGTAACAGTGAGGTTTGTAATAGCAAGAACAGGGGACTACTACACAAAATAAACAAACAAAACAAAATTTAAAGGGCAGGACCACATCTGGAAGCACTCTCCGTAATACCTCCAGCCTGCAAAGCTGTATAATTCATTAGGCACCATAGATCGTCTAAAAATACATTGTGTAGATTACAAAAACAAAAATTATATAAAAGTTATACAAATTTATAAAAATTATCTAAAATTTATACAAAACTAAAAATACATAAAATTACCCACAAATATTGAAAAATAATAGTTACAAAAAGCATCACTCTTATATGGGAGTATCGAAACTGACCAAAGCATATCCTTTAATCTGCTTTGTTGACTTTAAACAACCATCTCCATGCACTAGGGATCGTTTCCAGTTCCATAAAATTTATCACATACCCTCTCTCTTTCTCTTTTGGAAGATTTCTAACACCTCAATCATATTCCTATCCCAGTTCTTATCAGTGGGCCAAATAATTCTCACTTTTCCCCAATACACTTCAATATCATGCAGCAGCTCTATGGCTAAGCGCTTGTTGAAAGTTTTCCGTATTTGAGGTCTCTTTTATGATCCTTAATCCTTGTTTCTAAATTTCTCTCAGTATATTCAAAACAAAAATTATATAAAAGTTATACAAATTTATAAAAATTATCTAAAATTTATACAAAACTAAAAATACATAAAATTACCCACAAATATTGAAAAATAATAGTTACAAAAAGCATCACTCTTATATGGGAGTATCGAAACTGACCAAAGCATATCCTTTAATCTGCTTTGTTGACTTTAAACAACCATCTCCATGCACTAGGGATCGTTTCCAGTTCCATAAAATTTATCACATACCCTCTCTCTTTCTCTTTTGGAAGATTTCTAACACCTCAATCATATTCCTATCCCAGTTCTTATCAGTGGGCCAAATAATTCTCACTTTTCCCCAATACACTTCAATATCATGCAGCAGCTCTATGGCTAAGCGCTTGTTGAAAGTTTTCCGTATTTGAGGTCTCTTTTATGATCCTTAATCCTTGTTTCTAAATTTCTCTCAGTATATTCAATATAAAACTCTTCCCTATCTAATGAGTGGTTCTTCAAAGGAATCTCATAGACTCCATTCCTGTCCTTATCCTCTTAAGGGTCCTTATCATTCCTAATCAACCCAAAAACAGTTGAATTTTCTTTTGATTTTTTTACTGTTATGTAAAATGGATTTTAGTATCAGATTATGAAGAAGAAAATTAATAGAAAGTAGCATTTGCAATTTTTATATGAGTTGTAAAATAAATTTTTGTAAAGAATACAAAAAGAAAAAAATACAAGCAATCATGATTTTAGTTATGCATTTTGGCTAATAATGTCCTCTTCAGTCTCAATTCCATGTTAACTGGAATTGAGACTGAAGAGGGCATTATTAGCCAAAATGCATAACTAAAATCATGATTGCTTGTATTTTTTTCTTTTTGTATTCTTTACAAAAATTTATTTTACAACTCATATAAAAATTGCAAATGCTACTTTCTATTAATTTTCTTCTTCATAATCTGATACTAAAATCCATTTTACATAACAATAATTTCACTCTTTCTAAAAACTTCTGTATAAATTG
This sequence comes from Olivierus martensii, assembly GCA_000484575.1. Classification (NCBI taxonomy): domain Eukaryota; kingdom Metazoa; phylum Arthropoda; class Arachnida; order Scorpiones; family Buthidae; genus Olivierus; species Olivierus martensii. The sequence continues at coordinate 36,653 of AYEL01076182.1, read as the reverse complement.
CATTCCTTAATTTTAAAGACTATCAAAATTTTATAACAATATATCTTTTACATATTACAAAGATTTATTTTTTTTACATAATTAAAGGCTTAATTCTTTCTATTGGGAGATGTGCACACACGCACAAATATATAAATAATTTGTTGACTTTTTTTTAATTAGCTGTGCCATTTATTCAAAACAGTTATTTACTTCAATAAATAGAGTATTCTAAGTTCAAACATAAATTTTAAGATTTTTATAGTTTTCCCCATAAAATAAAAGTTATAAAAACAAAAAAATTATAAACAAACAGAAATTATAAATATTTGATGAAAATTTTTATTTATTATATATTATAATACTGGATTTTTAATGCAACACAATAACATAATTAATAAAATTATTATAATAATTACAGGGAGATTCCCAGATCTGATTTATAACAATTCAACTTACAATGACTTATGATAATGATTATAACAAAAAATTTGTACTTATAAAAGCTATCATTATTAATTTTGCAACAATAGCAGCCAATCAACTGAATGGCAACCAGATGAAAGCATACTGTATTTCTATCTTAGAGTGTATGTTTAATTCCAAGTCATCCAACCTCAATAATTTTTTTTTTTTTTTTTTTTTTTTACAGGAGTCCAGATTCAGCCTATTCAGCCCCCATCCTTCACTTAACTACTGATTCTTACATGGATGTGGATGTTTTGTGGTGACAGTTGGAATGCCTTGCCATTTAATGTCCAATAAGAAAGAAAAGGCATATAATTCAATAAATTAAAACACACTGCTCACAAAAATTAGGGGATATTTCAAAATAAATATGAAGTACTAAAAAAGTATTTGATTTTTTTTGATTAAACAAGAACATCAGAAAAGCAAATGACAATTCAAAGAATATTGTTTGATTATGTAAATGAGTTGCAAAACCAACTTTTATTTCATTGGTGAAAATGCACTATACAAAAGGCTGAAAGTACTGGAATATCTGCATGTTCCCTGATTTTGAAAGTGCACATCCTGCAATTTCCCAGCCCTTGCAATGCCTCTGCAACACAATTTGGCTGAATGCAAAACCTGGAGAGCCATAGGATGTCTTGAAGCTGGTCAAAACAAAGACAACAGTAGCAACAGCACTTGGAACATCCTAAAGTATGATTTAGCAGACTGTGTAATTGCTTTCAAGAGACTGGCACAGTACGAAGATGATGAGAGCAAGGTTGCCCATCTGCAACAATTGTAAGGAGATGACTGCTACTTGGACCTTACTGGCAAGAAGGAACAGGCGCAGCAATGCAATAGAGCTGTGGGGACAGTTTTTTGCTGCCACTAGACAACGGATATGCATCCAGACTATATGAAATCAGCTCCATCGTGTTGGACGGCATGCCTGGCGACCAATGGTATGCATTCCGTTATCTGCTAAACACCTTAGAACCCATAGAAGGTGGGCTGATAAGCATTGTCATTGGATCCGTAATGAATGGTCAACTGTCTTCTTCTCTGATGAGTCATGGTTCAGTTTGTAGTTTGACAATCATCGTGTCCAGATCTGGCATGAACGAGGAAATGGGAGAATCCATGTTTCATGCAAGAAAGGGACTCCCCTTCAGTGGTGGTGGAATCATGGTGTGGGCTGGCATCAGCATTGGTGGTCATACAAACCTCCATGTCATCAAAAACAGATTGCTGACTGCTGTCAGATATCGAGATGAGGTCCTGCACCGTATAGTGATACCCTATGCTGGAGCAGTTGAAAACAACTTTCTTTTCATGGACGATAATGTAAGTCTTCACTGTGTGCATCTTGTCAACAACATGCTTCAGGAGGCAGGAATCAAATGTATGGACTGGCCTTCACGTTCTCCAGACCTGAATCCCATTGAATATGCTTGGCATGCACTGGGAAGACATCTGGCAAACCATCCAATGCCTTCCACAACACTTCTTGAGCTGGAAGTTGCCCTGGAGCAAGGGTGGCAGAGGATCTCACAAGAATTTCTGGACAATCTGATCCTTTCCATGCCCCATTGCTGTCTGTGTTTTGGCAGTCTTGAGTGACCATGCATCCTACTGAACAATAAATGTGTGGCACTCTCATCCAGTTTGACATGTTTCTGTTCACCCCACCAATATGTCACCTTACTATTTCATCAACTGTACAGCCAAACTGTGCAGCATATTGTGTTTTATGTTTGTCGTGTCGTCATTTCCTTGCCTATTGTACAGATGGACTGTGCAAGATTTTGTGTTTAAAAAATATATATATATATATATATATTACAGAACTACTTACCAGTATGTATTTTACTTTTGTATAAAAAAAAAATTAATGGTTGCTCTTCTCTATCTTCCACTAATAATTGGTCACATTTTCTATTGACAGGAACCTTTAATCTTTCCTAAACTCTCCTATTCTTCTTCGAACTTCTTCACTTTATTTTTCATAGACCAAACAAGTAGTGCCTTCTTTATCTTTTAATTAAATAAATAAATATGTATGTCACTTGCTATTCAATCACAATAATTGAGTTTGGATCTCATTTGTATATTCGAACAACTTTCTTTGGCTTGTCATTTGCTTTTCTGATGTTCTTGTTTAATAAAAAAAATCAAATGCTTCTTTTTATTATTGCTTCATATTTATTTTGAAATATCTCCTAATTTTTGTGAGCAATGTATTTTAGTATTTCTTTAGTTAGATGTTTTTGTTTCAATTTAAAAATGTTTCCTGAAATGTCTGAATAAAATTACATATAATAAACTTACTTACTTAACCAGATTTGATTCTAGACTGAAAGAATCTGATATTAAATTTGGATTTCATTTCTTGAAAAGTTTTGTTGATGGGTCAGCTCAAGTGCCAATCTTCTAGTGTAAAGTTCTACTGAGTCTATCACAGGTGTGTGAAGTTTTTTGTTGGGATAGAATGGACTCCAATATGTAATAATCAGACAATGGAAAATGATTTTAAAAATAATTGTTATTTTTGATAGAAACTTAGATAAATAAATGTAACTTAATTATTTCAATTTTATTTTTACATAATGCTTTTTATCATCTATACATTGTTAGCAGGAACAAGATTTATATATATTTCATTTTAAAGAATAAACAGATTTATTTAACATTATTGTATTACTTTTTAAAACATTTTGAATATTCTATGGTGATGGGAAAATCTAATATCTATTTATAGCACTGCACTTATGGAAAAATCTCTGATCACTGATGAAAAATTGAACACAATTTTCTAATGATGATAAAGTGTAGCTTAACATTATTTTTGAAAAATTCCTAACATATCTTCATACTGAATGGTATAAAAATTTAACTGAGATTACTTAAGAATGTAAATAAATACAGGTACAATAGTGATAAACATGCCCTTTAGAAGTCAAACACTTTTCAGAATTGTTTTCAATAAGTGCACCTTCCTCATCTTCTGCTACAAAACTAACCCTGTTACATTAGACCAGGGGACTACTCTACCAAGTAAACAAACAGATTTAAAGGATAGGACCATTTCTGAATGCATTCTCTCTAGTACCAACTGCCTGCATAACAGTTCATTTTTTGTCAGATAAAAGTTCATTCAAATGCACAGAAATACAAATTAGTATAAACAAAAATCATAAATATTACAATATATATATTTTATATTATTATAAAATATATATATTAAAGTAACAGTAATTACTAAAAAATTACACAGCCATATTAAAACTTTTGCTTCCATGTGGGAGTACAAAATTTGAATGTAGTGTATTCTTTACCCAGGTATGTTTTCTTTTACCAACCAACTTTATGCCCTTTATTTTAGATCATTTCTGGTTCCATAAAATTTATTACATTTCTTTTTTAACGATTGCCAAGGTCTCAATCATATTATTGCTCCAGTTTTTAATATTTGGGCAGATAATTCTCACAATTTCCCAATAATCCTCAATATCGTGCCACAGTGATTGCTGGCTAAGCACTGTTGTAAAATTCCTGTACTTAAGGCTAGTCTTATGTTCTTTAATCCTTGCTCCCAAACACATTTGTATGTAACCACTATAGATCTTGTCTCTACTTAATGAGTTGTTCTTCAAAGGAATCTCAAACCCCACTTTTGTCCTTATCATATTGACCCTTATCATTTCTTATTAAACTGAAATTAGTTGGTTCCTTTTAAAATCTAGGGTGTATCGGTAATTTGTTAGCCTATTGATTTTCTTGGTATATTTTTACACCCACAAGGCTTGTTTCACAGTCTTAGAATTATTGGAACCAATAGTCCAGACCTCTCCATTCCCATACAAATACCTTTCAACATTGTCATTAACTTTCTTAGAAAGTTTTAGCCATGTTCTTGATTAATTTCCATTATTAGATTAATCTCTTCAATTCTGTCTGAGTAAAGAGAACAGTGAATGTAAATTTTTCTCAAGAGGGACAAAAAAGTAGCTCTTTTGTGCAAAAGCATATGCACAGAAACCATAGTTATATAAAATGGGAATGCTACTTCATTTTCTATATACTGTAGTCCTTATCTCCTATTATCACAATCCTTATGTTGAGGAAGTGTTCATCAGTTAACTGACAACATCCAATAACCAGCTCAACCAGTTCATTCATCATTGTACTGCCAATTGGAATTCTTGACTTTTCTATAAAATTTCTGGTCAAACCTAAAATACAAGTGAAGACATATTAAATCACAGTTTTCTCAAGCATTCTTCCAATCCTCCAAGCTGTTCTTCCACCTGTAGACTGTTAAATAATAGATGATAGAGCTCTATACTGCTGGTTCAATCCTAATGGAAGGATACAGTGACTCAAAGTCAAAAGTTTAAGCATTTCCTCAGAGAATGGGCCTTTTTCCAAAAGTTTAAGAAACTCCTCCATTGAGTTAACTGAGTACTCATAGCCATTTAACTTTAACCTACATAATTTCATCAGTTTCTTCCCAACTAGATACAGAAGAGACCTAAATTTCTCAACAATCAATCTTATTTTTATCAGCATTTTTTGAATTTTGGCTTAATTAAACAGTTGCAGACATGCAAGAGACATGACACTTGAGTTTTTTAAGAACTCTAATAATGTTCCTTAATTCAGAAGTTTGTCCACCTAGTGACAAAGTCTTCATCATATCACCTTTTAACTCTAAAGAGTTTATTCTTTGATATACTCCTTCAAAAAACTCCAATATGTTTCTCTTTTCATATAAACCAAATTGTGGCTTTTAACCACTCTTGTGTAAGTCATATTTTCTTCTAGCCACTTAGTAGTAAATCTGGCATCACGCTTCATTAGTTCAAGCCTTGCTTAGATCTCCATTTTCCCTCTTTTTGTTATATGTCAATCTTTTCTGCTATTCTCCATCTTATTCTGTCTGTCTCTTCCTCTTCTCTACTGTTCTTTTGATTTGTGTAATTGATTTACTTCAGTCAGTTTCTATGAAAGCTATAACTGGGACTCTTCAGATGTAATCTTCAGTACAAAATCTGGAAGAATCAAATCATCCATGACAAATGGATGGGTATCAATTTGTTTTCCTTCTTTCTGTAACCTTTCAGCTGATTTTGAAAAGTCCATCTCAACTCTTTAATGTAGTTTGCTACAGTTTTGGTCTCTGATTTAATAAAATTGTTGTGCACAATAGACCAATGTTGGTCACTAGTGCTTGGGCTGAAACAGCCCCTCCCTATTCTACTACTACTACTACTAATAAAATTGTTAATTTTTCCAATCATTTTCTTTTTCTGAATCTTATAGTATCAAAGTTTATTCTTGCTTCTTTCTAGCTGTCTTTTCATTGCAAACTTCCTAGCAGATATCCCTCTTTTTTTCTCTCTTCCTCTAGTCTAAAGTCCTAGATTGGAAATTAAATCTGTACACATAAGATATACTTTGTTCAGTTTACACTCCCCTTCAGGAATCCTGATTTTGCTTCTAGGCAGAGAATCTTCAAAAAACAATGTTTAAAACTCAATTGCTTGTTTGTAGAACATATAACAGAAATAACAAGCACTATTAGTAGTAGTTTGAAAAACATTAAATCAAAGTATCATAGTACTTTCAACTAACATATAGTCATCCCCAGTGAACATACACAGGATCAAATGGAAGAAAAGAACATTGTAAATAACTTTTTATTGTCTATTTTCTTTTCTTCCATTTGATCCTGTGTATATTCACTGAAGATGATTATATGTTAGTTGATGATACTTTGATTTAATATTTTTCAAAATACCGAATTAATAGTATTTATTATTACTATTATAGAAAATCTTCAAATTTAACTTAACAAAAATTTTAGCTGGTTCAGCCAAAAGGGTTTGTTTATTATTATTATGGTTTGTTTGTATAGTTTTGATGAACTTTTAATATAAATACAGGTATTCCTAAAAGGTCTAGTCAAATTTAAATCATAGATGCTATTCATCAAAACAAAGCAAAATCTTCATATAAATCTGGATCCAGAAATATTTTTATTTTTTTTGAGATAACACAGAATGTAAAAGCATAGGTCATTTATATAAACCTGCAAAGGAAAGAAAAACTGTAGGTTATTTCCAGCAATCACAGTTCTGTGATTAATGTACAATTTTTTTGTTTTGTTCCAGTTGATTACAAATCATAATTTACTGCAGCCATCATGAGACTAATAGAACTATTAAACTGTAAAAGTTTTACACTCTTATCTCAAAAAGGAAACATTTCTGGATCCACATTTATATGGAATTTTTGTTTTCACAATTAACATTTGTGTTTTAAATTTAGCCAGACCATCTAGGAACACCCTTATACAGCCTATCAAAATTATGTTATTTCATATTAAACAATTTCACAATATCATAATTATTTATCATGCTTAATACAAAATTCTATCATATAATTCATATTCACACAAACAAAAAAGGGATAAAAGAATTAATCAAATATTTGTATAAATAATAAAGAAAATGTTTTACCTCATTACTAGGAATTAACAACCATACAGCATCATCTACATTTTCACGAATTTCAATATCACTCTAAAAAATAAGAAGAGAGCTTTATTATAAAAATTAAAAACAAATATTTAGTATATATCATCATATATAATTTTTAAAAATATATACAGTCGAAGCCAGTTATAATGGAATTGATGGGACCTATACTTTCTTGTCCCTTATAAGCGATGTCCCTAATATCTGAATACGCAACAAATCGGCACATTGTTGGGTGGACAAAGTAAACATTGAAGAGTTTTCAACTAGAGTTGTTATTTTGGTTTTAACCGAATATTGGATATTTGAGTTATGTAATTATTCAATTACCAGTCATGGAGATTAAATAATAAGATTTCCATTCATTTATATGAGCAGGTAATAGTAATATTAAATATAAGCACATTTAGCAGTGAAACTATTACCAACTTTAATAAAACAAGAACGTTTTCAGTATCGGAAAACGTTCTTGTACACAAATAATATCGGTATCGGAGATACCATCATCCAGGATGATGGTATCTCTGATACTGAAAACGTTCTTGTTTTATTAAAGTTGGTAATAGTTTCACTGCTAAATGTGCTTGTATTTAATATTACTATTACCTGCTCATATAAATGAATGGAAATCTTATTATTTAATCTCATAAACTTGGAGTATATTTCTAAAACTTCTATGAACTTATATAACAAATTATTAGGTGGCACCATTTTTAGGATACAGCGCCACCTGCAGATTTTGTCTTTTTAGAGGAACTACAATTTTAATTTAATTTGTATACATTAATTTTTAAATTATTAATAATAACAAAAAATTATTTCCCTTATAATTATCCCGAATTTTCCATTATTTCTGAATCCACTATATCCGACGAAAATACACACAAAACATGGGTTTTTCGCCGGGACTGGACGCATTTGTCCCTTATATCCAAATTTCTCTTATAGCCAACTCCCTAATAACTGTCCGTACAGTCGAATACCGGCTTCGACTGTATATAAAAAAAAAATTTCTTTAATGATGTAATATCTTTAGAGATCTTCAGTGTATATAATTTATAATATGGGTATCCTTGATTTATGAAAGTAACTGGGACATTGAAAAACTATTTATAAGGTAAAAATTCATCTATAAAAATTTATTTTCTATAAATTTCAATGTAAAAATTCCAGATTGGTAAATATTCACATTTAATATTTTGTGACTAATCTTTTATTGGCATTACTCTACTTAAGAATTTCTAGAAAATTAAAAACAAAGAATAACTGAATATAAAACTGATCTTAGACTTGGTAATATAGTACAGGATTAGCAATCAGAGTAATTGAATATGATACTGATATTTGATATGAATGTATTAAAACATGCAAAAGTAGATCTTAATTGTAAGATAGCTGAAACATTGCAAATTGTGGAAAGTGAACAACATATTTCAAGTCAATATAAATTACAGGACTTATCTATCAAATGGGTAGACTATATCCAATTAATGCAATATGTTAGAGAAGCAGTGATGAAACATTGTGAAGAAGTTAACTCTGATCTATCCTGTTATTATTTTATTATGCTCTTTATTATTTATCATTATTTTAATTATTTAATGTATTATATTTTAGTTTAAGAGTTAACTCACTTTCCACATTCTCTGTCTCAGTAGTTAGCAATCACATGTTGTGGAACAGAAATCTGTCTTCTGAATGAGATCTCTCGGCTCTTGACGTCATCTAATCTAAATAAGTTTACCACTGATCCGATGTGAGAATATAAGAATGATCTCTTATCAATGTTTTGTTCGGTACATAATTAATTTGTAAAGAGGATGAAATGACTTGATTACTCTGTAAACTAATAAATTTAAAATTGTTACACAACTTTATGTAAATGAAGCAGTTGGGACTAAGTCACTCATATAAAAACATATGTATCAATTGACACAGCGAGGTGTTCAAATTGAAGTGGAATTGAATAGTGATATTTGAATTTCTTGTAAAGATATTCAATGGATTGAGTTTGTATTGGTGGTGGAGGTATTAGGATTAATTAATATTTAACATTATATTAATTGTGAATATTTGATTTTGGATATTTGAATTTTGATTAAATAAATTTGGTTGATAATTTGAATTGTGCTTTATTATTACTTAAATAAAGTTTTGGTTTATACTTTTGTAAATAGTAAGTCAAATAAATTTATATTTTATTATCTAAACTTTGAGAATTTATTCAATTTATTAGTGTGTAAGTTTCTAACATCATTTTGTCATTTTAGGTCTAACACTTATTTGATGCTTAAAGTCATAAGTTTCCAGTCATTTGTTTTGTTGGGTAGACATTAATTATTGATAATTGTTGTGATTTGATTTGATATATTTATTGTAGAAAGTAGTAAAAAGACCTGAGCTCAGGCCAAACTCTAGATTTGCAGAGTCATTAAAACTGTTAGGTGAATTTAGTTACTATTATTGGTATTTGTTGAAATCAGCAACTCTGCAATATTAAGAGGTGCATCATATCAAAATTACTTTGTATAATGAAAAAAAAAAAAATCAATGACATAGAAATTTATGTATATTGTGCTAAATAAATATGTATTATGATTATTTATAATTTATTTCAATTGCTTATGAATGTCATAGTATTAGTCTGTTAAAGATTTAGCAAACTATACTTTGGCTATATTATAAATTATTTTATATTCTATATAATAGATTAGTTTACATATTATATATAGAATATATAATAATATATTCTACACAATAGAATCCTTGAATTATAATTTGATAGAACATATGATTTACATTCCATTCTAAACTCATGTAATTTGAAAGTCTAGGAAGGAGGTAGCAAACCTTTTAAAAGTGCATCCAAAATTGGCTAAATTTTTAATAAAGCTCTCTCTCACATCCCAATCCAAGTTTAAAATAACATATCAATGCCAAGTTTTGCATGCTCAAAAAAATTTACCAGATTGCCACTTTGGGCATATGTGCCATAAGTTTGCTATCTTGGCTTACAAAAAAGGCAGAAAATATTTTTATAATAATAAACTTTGGTTCATAGTATTGGCTTTCATTATTTGTATATTTAAATTATGTGTTTTACTAATAGGAAACCAGAAAAAAGCAATAGTGAATTGGTAGGAGTTGTCTGATATGCCTTATACAATGAACCTTTCTATTTTATCTTCGTATTTATTGCTTTCTGTGATTGTGTATTTTGTTTGTTGTTTGTTTACAAACTTCAATAGCATAAAGTAAAATGGGTTATATGGATGCTTTGTAAATGAGTTTAGTTGATTTGAGATCAAGATCTCAGGTATTTGTGGTAATTTTGAGAAAAGCTTTTAGTTTTTGAGCTTTCCATTACATTACACTATGTAATGGATTACATTAAATTATGGATGCTTTGGGTATAACTGACTGATGATCAATGATCATTCCTAAATAGTGTGTGTGATCTATTAGAACTTGTCAGGCATAATGTGGAGCAAGTTTTTTGGACAGTGGAACCTTCTAGACAACAATGATTGTAGTTTTGATCATGTTGAAAGGTAATTTATACAGTTAGCTCCTCATGAAAATTTTTTAAATCTTGTTATTAATTCTCTGAAATCTATCACTGTTTCTGTATGAGACCAATAAAATTATATTATATGCATAACCTCTATTCTTAAGACTATAGTAAGGGAAATGTTTAAAAGACTTAGGTGCAATGGTCCAGAAGTATTAAATGTCTTTGTAAAGTTGCCTTTGCATCTCACATGCTATGTCAGAAATATTCCAAACTCAATTTTAAATTTTTGCATTAGTTCACATTTTTAATATATTATATAATCATTAAATGTCTTATATGCCTCCTATCCAATCTACAATAATGATCACTAATCCTTGATATTTGATTATTATATGATTACAAAAAAAATAATTGAAATATTTGCAAAACTGTATCAAATACACAAAACTAGCAAACACAGCTAACAATATCAATTTAAAAAAATTTAATATAATCAAAAATTAATCAATCTCAATGACATACCTGAGATTTATTTAGAATGAGGTAGAATGGAGTAAAAATGATTATCTTAGTCAATCCAGCATTACTTAATTTAATTTGGACACCAATCTAAAATTATTTTTAAAAATTTATTTATAATTATAAAAATATATTTAAAAACATTTATTAAGAATTTAAGAATTAAAATTTATGTTATACTACATTTTTATGAATAATAATCTCTTAATTAATGTAAAAACTGAATAATTTATTAACACACCAAAAATGATCTGATTATTATATATACTAATAAATCCACCTATCAAAAATAAAAATTTACAGACATTTATTATACCACAATAAATAAATTCTAATTTCGTTAAATATACATCATCATCAATTTATTCTAAAAGACTATCTTTAATTTATACTATAGCCAGAAGCATTTCTTGATTGTTTTTTCTAATTTTATTATTTTCTTGGTATTTCTTTTTGCTTTATAAAATGTCATCTTTCTCTACTTTGATAAAATATATTTTTGCTCACTAAGTTTATTTATATAAAAAGTAATACTATATACTGTATATAAAATTATGTTAAAACAATACATATCAAAACAAAGCTACCAAAGACAATGAATAAGAAATAATTGAAAAACATATCAAACTATTAAGTATAGTCAATAGGTTAAAGCTTAGCCATCAGTCTGTTACTAAGTTAAAGTTTTTTTAATATTTATAATTTAATAATGTTCCATATATTAAAAATTAGATAATAAATTAGAAAGTATCTGTTAAAAAAAATAATAGATTGATAATATTTTGAATATGACTGCATTTCATTAGCTAAATGAAATGTGATCATATTGAAAGTTTTATCAACTTATTTTTCACCTCTAAGCATTTCAAATATTCAGCCATTATTTTTCACCTCTAAGCATTTCAAATATTCAGCCATTAATTTTCAAACATAACAATCAGATCATCAGTTTAATCTAAAAGAAAATTCAGATTCAGCTAAAAACAGTTCTGCTCTTATGCAAAAAATACACTGATATTTTACAAATACTTTTATATTTTTTTGCAAATATATTCTCTTTTAGACTTTATTTGAAATAAAAAAGGAAGAAAATTGGTTGGATAGATCTATAAAACTTACTGATTAAATTGCAAAATTGGTTCTATGGAAAGAATATGTTGCACAAAACTTTATAAGCTTCTTATAATTTTCAAATGAAAGTATTACTGATAAAAATGTTTATAGTGTTTGGGAAATCTATCATTTGTGGTTTTCATTTGTAACAAAAGAAAAGAAAAATCAGTAATTTAGATTTCTGAAAATAAATGCAACCATTTTTGGAAAGTATGTATAAAATATACAGGTTTAATATAAAGAAGCAAATGAACCATGTTTTTCAGGCTATTTTATTTTATTTATCCAAATTATAACTGTTGAATTAATCAAATCAATATTTGCCATTAAAATGGTTATAATGTTAGTGATAAAAGTATGAAAAAATGTGAATATAAGTTATAGCAATACCTTGCATAGTCCGGTTAATTGGTTCTTCTTTCTTACCAGACTAATTGAAATCGGAGTATTCAAGGTAAGTAATTTAATGGGAAAAAATTATAATTGGTTCCAAGAAATTTTTGATTTGCTCATATATTTTTTTTAAGTTGGTAAATTCTTACATTAATAATTATTTCATACGCATTAAACATTAAAACCTTTTATATTAACATTAATAATTATTTCATATGCATTAAACATTAAAATCTTTTATAAAAATTTATAATAGACAGAAGGGGACAGAAAATGGATCCGAACCCATAAAGACGAATAGATAAAGAGAGCTTGCCCAGCAGGTGAACGCATTCACTTTCTCCAAGTTGGCCGCTTGGCGCCATTACAAACCCAGAGCGGTCCTGTGTAAAGACGGATTCCCACTTGAACTGAGCCATTGCAGGCTGATGAGTTGCAAATGCCAATATGACAGTATTTGTTTCCATTCAATGATTTGATTAAGCATTTGCGGCAAACAACCGATGACATTGCACCTGAGAGGCAGGCACTATAACAAACGTCATTCAGATAAATTTGGCAACATGGAGCAGCCGTCTGCTTGTTTCAGCTCGTTATAGTGGCTATTTGAGTCATATATAGGTATTAAGTAGCAAGCACACTTATATATTTATTCTAAAAAAATAAAGTAATTAAAAATTTTTTATTAACAATTACAATCCGGACTATAGTGAAACCTGGACTATTTAAAACCAGACTATGCAAAGTATTGCTGTATTAATAAATTAAGTTTATAAAATTTTTTATAAAAATATAGAGACAGATTCAAATACTGGTGACTTTCTTTTGCATTGTGAAGGAGCTGTTTAGATAAATTCAGCTTATATCATCATTAAAAATATCATTAAAAGATAAAACTCAAACTTGACTAAAAAACTTGAGTTTAATATAAAGTTCCATTCAAACTCAACTTGAAAATTTATGTTTTTGTATATCTTTACTTATTATACTGAAAAACTTACACTGGTTTATGATTAGTAACAGTAATATACTTTAATTAAAGTATATTTTCTACAATATTCCATATAATTACTATATTTTTAACTTTAACAGTTTTGAGCCAGCATTATTAATTGAAGATCTTTCAAATTTGTTATAAGCTAGCAGCTTATAACAAAGTGGGCAGACCTTAAATTAATTATGACAATTACTAATAAAACAGTCTTCAGCACTTATTTAAGCAAAAAACTATACTTTAATAATTATTATAGATCTTTCGACTTAATAAAGCCATCCTCAGTATCAACACTTTAAAATAAAATGAATTAGAACAAATGAAATTCTTCGAAATTTGGTATTCAAAGAATTTAATTTGTTCTAATTCATTTTATTTTAAAGTGTCAATACTGAGGATGGTTTTATTAAGCCGAAAGATCTATAACAATTTTTAAAGTATAGTTTTTTTGCTTAAATAAGTGCTAAAGACTGTTTTATTAGTAATTATCTTAACAAGCAAAAGTAAATTATATCTAATTATGACAATAATAATTATTAATGCATTAATTAATTAATAATACAGAAATTTTATTTATATAAATCTGATATGCACAAATACAATTTCATGCAAAATATTTTCACAAAGTATTTTTTAATATATCTTTATAATTTAGTATATATGTAAGTAATGTCATATTGTAATTATATATAGTTGTATTTGGAACAATGGTTATAACATTACTGTAATAGTAATTATTGATGATGATGATGATGGTGCATCATAATAATAGCATAATAAATACATTATTATTAATCTCCTATTTTTATATGTTTCTTATCTTCATACTTTATCTTGCTTATGCAAATCTGGTTTGTGCAGGCATAATTGAGTAAAAGATGTGTGTGAATTGACCTTAAAAATTTTCCATATGTGTATATACAGGAATACCCCAGAGTTACGTCATCTTCGCTTCCAGACGGGTGCCGTAAACTGAAAATGTCTATAAATTGAAGCATTCCATTTTTTCACTTATTAATGTATTTACATGCAATGTCAGTTATGTAATAATCATTTATTACTTTCTTTATCCATAACTGACATAAACAGTAAAAATTTACAGAAAGTGATATACTGTACTTATCCCCACATGCTGACTAATAATTCAAACATGACGGCAAGGAAATATCTAGACGACCCCTGGAGGTGAGAGTTGGCAATACTTTTTTCTTCCAGAAAATTATGTAAATTTGCAATTAACCAATAACGGCTAGATACGACAATATTACATGATATTAATAGTTTTTTTGAAGTTTAGTTGTTTATTTTTTTAACTATTTTGACAAACCCGGCATAGTAATAAAACAGCCTGATGATCGACGAACCCTGAAAACATTTGATCGCATGACCGATGGCCGTCCATACGATTCCTCACATAAGGTGGCCCCTAGATGGTCAATAATATTGCACAATATTACGAATTGCACAATATTATTGACCGTCTAGGCTTAGTATTGAAGTTTGCGCAATGATTGAGGAAAAGATTGAACGAGTTTAAATTTTATTGCACAATATTTTTCATTGAACCGTATAGGGTTAATATTACACAGTATTGTTTAGTCAACGTTTAGCATTCGAAGAACAAAGACGTTCGCATATACAGTATCGACGCTTGTGAGCTGTCATTATTATTGCGCAATAAATATTGATCGTTTGGGTTCGAGGAGTCATACAATAATATTGCACAATAAATGTATTGTGCAATATTATTGACTGTCTAGGGGCCGCCTTACATTCTTAATATTGAACTGTAATAACAGATAATATTATTTGTATTTAATCACACCAAAACAATAAACTGTTTAATATATCAGCAAGATGGCCACAGTGGAAACATGCTGTGCTCTCTCTCTGAAGAATCTCGTATCCGTAATTCCGAATTATGCGACATAAATTCGGGGAATGGTGGAAATTCAGAATGTACATAAGTCTGAAGGCCGTAACTCGGGGTATTCCTGTATATGATTTACAATAAAGCCATACATATAATTGAAAATGTTATAACTTTCAGTTTTTCATTATTTATTTGATAATATTCAAAATACAAGAATAAACAAAATATATAGGGAAATCAAAATAAATTAAAAATACTAGAGTCATTCATGTCAAACCTGGAATTTCCTTCAGAAGTGCCTATTGCTTGTACCATTGTAAATATCATATGATATTTGATTTCTTTACATCAAGCATATGATATTTACAATGATATACATCACATTAACATTCTGGCAGCATTGATTGTTGTTACAGCAACTGTATTTGTCATTATTCAAAATGGTAGACAATGAACCTACTGCAGCTACTGCATAGTACACTATTTTCTTGTAAACAAAGATGTCAAACTTGCTGATGTTTTGCAAAGACTAACAGCACAGTTTGGAGAACAAACTCTGAAGGCAACAAGGCATATGAATGATGTGTACAGTTTAAAGAAGAACAAGAATTTGTTTGTAACAATGCTGGAAAAGGAGACTCGGATGCCACAGTAGTGAATAATGTCAATATTTAATATGTAAAGAACTTCATCTTGAACAAGAAATGAGTAACTATTCATAAAATAATAGAAAAACATCCAAAAGTATTGGAAGTGTTAAAAAAAATTATTACCTACACTTTTATAAGGTCTCTGCAACGTGGGTTCTCAGACAACTAATTCTCAGAAATTCAGAGAGTTTACATCTATTAAGAATTGTTTGATCATTCATTTCAAAGTCATCCAGTCATTTCTGGAACAGATAGACATGAGAACATTATAGCACATCTTAATCAAAAAAGAGAGAAAGCATGGAATGGAAGAATAAAGGATTCCCTGCATTAAAAATTTTAAAGCTACTCCATTAGAAAGAAAAGTCATGGCATCTGTCTTTTGGTATCATAAAGGGATTATCCATATTGCCTTTTACCAAAAGGAACAATAATATCAACTGACTATTATTGTGGTGTTTTGGATTCTGTTTTTACAACAATTCACAATAAATGACAATTTATTGTCAAAAGAAATGCTTTTCCTGCAGGATAATGCAAAGCAACAACTCTCAGAAACCAAGGAAAAACTGAAAATATTTTCAGTTGGGAAGTCCTTCCATATCCCCCAAACTCTGGATTTAGTACATTTAGATTTCTATTTGTCCAATCTCTTGACAGAACATTTAGGCAGTAGGCACTTTCAATCAGAATATGAGCTTAAAACTTGTGTTACAATGTTTCGGACATCAGGACAAATCCTTCTATTCTGCCAATATTAATGCATTGGTACATCAATGACAAAAATGCTATGATGTAAATGGAAATTACATTGAAAATTAAATGTTCTTTACTGGTCATAATTCTTACTCTTCACTGTCTAAAAATTAAATTCCAGTTTTGATGTGAATGCCTCTTGTGCATAATAATCTAACAGCTCTAAAAAAAAAAAAAAAAAAAAAAAAAAAAAAACACACTAACATTTTTATTTATTAAAAAATTAAAAAAAAAAAAAAAAAAAAATTAAATCTAACTTTATTATATGGAAAAATATTATTATTAGTAAAATGTCTAGTTGAACAATAAGAATTATTAAATTTAATTTTATTTTAAAAATTATTTACAGGAACATTACTATTCATAATATTACAAAAATTTTAATGTTTTCTTGTTACTTCATTTATATTTAAAAAATAGCTGATGTTTATAATCTTAATAAAAATTTATTTGTTATTAGTCAATCAATCCATTTATTAATTTATAAAATACTATTCTCATCATCTTAAGAACTCTAGTTTTAATATGTTATATGATATGATATTATTAATATAACTATTGTGATTTTGCATAAATTATAATATTTAGTCAAATAAAAAATTATACTCACTCCATATGTTTGACCATCTTTACATTTAGCTAAAACTGTTCCATGACTTCCAATTACATCAAGTGAAAATTTATCTGACCATTCAGAATCATTAACTTTCAATGATGCCTTATTAAAAAAAAAAAACAGTTGGAAATAAACATTTTGGTAAAATATATCTAAAATTTTAAATAATTTATTCTGTTTTAATTAAAATTTTTAAGAAAAGTACCATAGAATATTATATCTGAATATCTCTGGATCAGATTTCTTAAATTATATTTTCCAGATAATTGATGATTTAATTAGAAATATCCAAAAAGTTTTATTTAAAGAAAAAAATTAATTGTGCTTGCAGTAATTATTGTGATTCTTTTATTTAATAACATTCATATATAGTATTTCCTAAAAATCATGCAATAAATTTTAGGAAATATTATAAATCAAATATTTTTAATCTGACACACAGAAATATATAGAATTTGCTTGACTATGGTTATTTCTGGATCAAGAATACTTTCTTTATAGTTTATGTCAACATCTTGAAGACAAACATAAAAAAAATTTTAATTTTCACTGAGAATAAAATGTATATCAGCAATTTTCAACATTTTTCAACTCACATCATATTGAACAAGATGCTAAGATTGTCAAGGTCCATCATCAGTTATTTTAGGGATATTTTATTATTAAAAAATATACTATTTATTGTACATACTTATATACAGGAATCACTTGATTAGTGCAGGTTTGAATAATGAGGTTTTGATTAGTGCGCTAAAACAAATTGAGACCATCCCTTGATATATGCAGTGCAAATCTGATTAGGGAGCTTCAATAAGTGCGCTTTTTTTTTTGCAAATCCTCAAGTGTTTGGCAACTGAATCTTGGGGATTGTAGTTTACATGATTAGAGCATTACAATAAGTTTATTTTATTTATTTATTTATTTTTAATTCTGTTAATATTACGACTTTTGCCATGTAATTGCTATATTTTAAATTCGTTCATAATTTTATTTATTAATAAATTAGTGTGAATGACAACTACCTAATAATAGCCATTACATTATTATTAATATATAGCCAGCCCTGCCTTCAGTTCCTTTCCAGTACTCAATGTCAACTTATATAGCCAGCCTTGCCTTCAATTCCTCTCCAGTACTTGATGTCTACGGACATGTATTATTTTTTACAAATTTATGCAATTTTGTAAAAAAAATTTTTTAATGAAAAATAAATTTTAATTCTTACTATAAATTTTTAAATACCTATACATATTCCTCAATGATATAAAGTACATGTAATGCAATATAGATACATTCTGAGAGAAGGGAAAAAATACATGTTTATAATTTTGATATTTTCCAGGATTCATTATAATTATTCCCATTGGGTTTTTAGTTTGATTAGTGCAGTTTTGATATATGCGGTGTATTGCGAGGATTTATTAACCGCACTAATCAAGGGATTCCTGTATAAGCTGAGGAATTAAAAAAATTTTTTTGAATGTCATTGATAAATTCTATTATTGGTCAATGCAACTGACATGGGTTTGATTCCTTGATCTAATGATAAGATATACAGAAAGCATTTTTTTTTGGGTCAGATTCTTGTAGTTTTTTGTTATGTTTATCAAGATAAAGTATAATGTCCTAGTAAACATTAGTAGTAAGAAATCCATAAATTTTGGGCATTTCCAAATTATGACAATAGTGTTCAAAATTTTTGGAAACTGAATTCCATCATAAGTCCAAGAATATCTATCTATTTCAAAGTCTGTCACATTGTTCTAACCTTGAAAGTTAGGGAATCAGTTTATACAAGCATCAATTTATATATGACTATAAATAGTAGATTGTTTCTAAAAGCTCAGTAATTAAAATTCTAATCATTGTATTATTTCTAAAAATAATCAAATCATGATCTTTAATTAAAAAAGTTGCTATAGTAAAATTTAGACTGTTACTATATTAATTTTATTTTCATTTAAAGATGAGTTTTTAAATTACGGTAACATTAACACTAGGCTATTAACATTAACATTATAATTTACTTATATAAATTAGAGTTTATAAAAAAATCCATAATCATACTTTATCAATTTTTGCTTATTTATTTTTACCTATTTAAAACTCTGTCATTCTAAAATACATTAATTTTTTAATTATACATCAATTCATTTATTAAAATATTTTTTTAAAATTAGATGAAAGTTAAAAATGTTTAATCATTTGAATAATTATTAATTTTATCTTTATTACAGTACCTTTTTTTTAGCAAAAAAGTTTTTTGCTTTAAAAGAAAACAAAATTGGGAAATCCATTTCAGGAAGATGTTGAAGAATATTAGTTTCATCAGTCTATAAAAATAAAAAGTATATTAATATATAAAATACATATTTATTAATAATTTATAATTAAAAATATATATTAGTTAAAATAAAAAGCAAATAAAATGACACAGTTATGCAAAATTATATCTTTACATACAAATTTATTTTTCCATTTAAATGAACAACAACCAGGCTTTTCAAGAAAATATTTGCAAATTTCATACTGAAAGAAATCATAATGGTCAAGAGTAAGGATGCATGCAAAAGCACAAGCAAGATTTTATTTAAATGTAGATCTAAAAGTTAGATTTAAAAAATATACATAAATCGACAAACTAAATATATGTTAGATTAAAAATTTAATGAAATGATTAAACATTCTAAAAAATTAAGAAGCACAATGCAAAAATCAGATTAGAACAAACACTCACAGACAAAGAGAGTGTTGAACCTCTTCTATTCTCTTTATCTGACTATGTTAAAGGAACAAATTTCAAATTTTGTTCAATTAAATAAAATTTTTCTATTTTATTATAAGCAAGATACATGATATTTAGGATATATTTTATCAAAATATATACAGTCACAAACATTGGTTTTAAAAAAGTTCAAAATTGAATATTAAATTATCAATTTAGCTTCATTTCTAAAAATAATCAAGAGATCATTATTTCCACAATAATGAAAACATACTCTTATTAATGTTTAACTACTTTACCTTCAAGATTTATTTATAAACAAACAATTCACAAGTGCATTTGAACACTGACAGATAAACATGTATAAATTAATTATTTGAGATTCAAACATATATTGAGATTTATAATTCATTTCAAAATCAGATCTGTATGTATAAAATTATAATATAAAATTAATTTCTCTAATTTTTTAAAAATTAATATCTGATTATAATATTTAAAGATAAGAAGAAAAATTAGATTGAAAAAGTATGATCATAATCATTCTCTCTCCTGTATTATTCATTTCCATATATCAGTTAATCCAGGGGTGGCCAACCTGTGGCGCATTGCATGATTAGAAATGGCACACTGAACTCGAGAAAAAATTAAATTTTCTTATATAATTTATCTAAATATTGATATATTATAAATCTGAAATGCCTGCATGCGGGTGCTCACTTATAATGCAAGAACAGCTAAATGGATTTTTATGAAATAACTTTTGTTTGCTAGCAGATTTACACAGGAAGGTTTAAAGAAACGTATTGATTATTAGAAATTAATTTTAAATATTGTAACTGGCTGAAATTACTTGATATAAAATCCAAGATGGAAGATTAACACTATTTGAGCAACCTCATTGGGTTACACTGACCACGTGACATGTTAACTGGCCAATATCATTGGAATACTATGATCATATTCTTGGTAATTGAGCAAAATGTCTGCTCTTCATATAAATTTTTCAAAGAGTGGGATAGAATAGATGGACTAAATCCAATGGATAGAAAGCTGATATGTTTGCATGCAGTCAATCCAGCAAACAGTGGTATATATTATGTAAGAAAATGATTCCAATTTTTGGATTTTAACTTAATAGGATACTGATTTCTATTGATTTTTGAAAGATTTCTATTATCCTCAAATATTTATAGTATACGATTAATACAAATATGATGAATTAGTAAGAGTGCTACTTGCATCAATTAGCATCTTATTGATTATCAAGAAAGTGTGAGTGCATTACAAGATTAGTAATATCTTAGGTTAATATTAATTTCTGCAGCAAATATGATATCATGATTGTTTATTGTTAATTTCCTAACTTATTGATGGAGAGCATTTTGAATTTATAAATGCTTTTCAAGTTATGAACATTTGTACTTATCCACATACCATTTCATTTTCAAATTTCACAGAATTTCAAAAAATTCTTGAATATTAAACATGATAGCAAAATGCTCTATCAACAAATATAACTCACAATAATATAGAACAGCACTAAATTGCAGCATAATATAAAATATTTATTGAACTAACGTTTTCGGCTAGACAGCCATCTTCAGGTGCATTCAAATCAAAACATTTGATTTGTGGAGAATATTTTGATTTGAATGCGCCTGAAGATGGCTGTCTAGCCAAACACATTAGCGCAGTTTAGTTCAATAAATATTTTATATTATGCTGCAATTTAGTGCTGTTCTATATTATTGTGAGTTATATCAACAAATATAATATATTAAGTAACTTTGTACTTTTACATTACAACAATCTTTCAAGATGGCAGAAATTATACCAAAAACTAGATTTATAATTAAAACTGATTATTCAAATCTCTGAAATAAGTGTGAGGGCCACAAATTAGCCCCCCAAATGGAGAAAGAATTGGGGAAATTCCAAGGAAAGAAGAGACGACGTTAAAAGAAATGCAAAATAAAATATGAAGACAGTTCGAGTTGTATTTTGACTGATCTGTAGACCTTCATCCCCAATGACAATAAATCACCGAGAAAGTTTACATCAGGTGTCCACTGAATAGTCGCAAATCCAACACCTGGCTCGGCAAACGTTCTGAGAAGTAAACATCTTCGCACTCTCCCCAGGAAAAAGATCACAGGTATTTAAGAGCCCATGCTGCCCTCAATCGGCGCTTGGTCCACTTCTATGCTTGTTCCACCCGTCGACTGTTCATGCTATTACCAAGTTTGTATTACAGTTCCTACACAATCTAAAGTCGTTCTCCTCGACCCTCCTTGATCTAGTTTTGCTCATCCATTATTATCCTTATTTGACAATTTGACTGGATTTGTCAGCCCTCCTATGATTTCATCATTATCGTCATCTTCAAGGTTCTAACTAAGTTCAAGTCAGCTTAAGTTCATCTATCCACCAAATCCTCAGTGTTTTCCAGGAATTCCCATTAGTGCACCAAGGACTAAAGACTATTAATTAATTTTATTTGGACTAAAGACTGTTTGTGTTGGCATTCATCAACTCTCGTTAGCCACTTTTTTTTTTGGAATTTGTAACAGGTACTTCTCTTTAATCACAAGATGAAATCTCAAAAATCTCTCTCTAAACAATAAAGGAAGTTGTTCTTGTTGGATGTAGTTTCTGTTTCTATCCGTCAACCCTCATCACCCATCCTTATGCATGCCTCACACCACTCTTTAGGCCAATGCCTGTCATACTGTCCTCAGTTTGATATAAGAACCTTCTAGTTTGTTCAATTACGAAATATTATTACAAAATACAGTATATACACTGATTTCAATACTTCTGTGTGTCGCATAACAATGGTTTCTAAATTAAAACTTTTCAAATTATGAATAAAACTTGTATATGAATTAATTTTGTAATTCAAGGAGTGAATTACAAAATTCAGATTCAGATTTTATAGCTATATTGTAAATATTCAATTCACAAATATAGATGGATTGGTATAAACTGTTTAATAATTATAGCCATTAAATGGTTGAATTTGAAATGATCACATTCTACATACATTATCTATTTATAGTATCACTTGAATTGTTTGTTTCTAATGCAAAACAGCTAATCATTAACAAGAGTATAAAGTACTATTCTTGTGAAAGATCAGAATTTGAATTTAGTTACAAATTCAAATATAGTCATTTAATCACAATTGATATTTCAAATTACATAATTTTGAAAATTGTAAAATAATCTGAATAAAGATCTAAAAAGTTTTAATTTTAAAACTATGTAAAATGCTGTATTTTTTTTATTTTATTAGAATAAGTTTAATTTATCATCATCGTCAATTCAGCTATTAGTAAAAAAACAAATATTTTTAGAATATTACATGATTAAATTTTATTTTCATATTAAGATTTAAATATAGATAATTTTCACCTTTGGTGAACCAGAAGAATCTGACTTTTCTAACTTCTTAGATTTCTGAAGAAAAGATAAAAGAGGTTGGATAGAAGAATATATATATTACTGGTCACATCAGAAATAAAAAGGAATAACTGATGAAATAATATTTAAACAAATTTCAGTTCAATGCATTCACAACTTAGAGAAAAAAAATATACATACATATATAAACATACAAGGAATACAGTTTACATATATACATATATAGTAAACTCTATAAAATCTGGCATTTTAGAATCTGATATTTTTTCATAAAACATGCTAATTTTTAAAGTATATCAGTTTAAGAAAAGAAAACTTTAGCAGAGCAATCTGTTACTTGTGTTTCTATAAATTTTTTTTATTTTTACTATTATTACTGCTATAAACGTTTTCTTTTCTGTAATCTCTTATTTCCTCTGGGATTTGTTGGCAGTTCCAAAAATTAAAATAAACCAATATTTATTCTTAGTTCTATGTTGAATCCAACTTAAATATAAAATGACATTTGAAAAAAACTTATTAATATAGAATTACCTCTGATTCCAGCTAAGTGAAATAAAAAATTATTGGCATAAATTCCACTATTTTTTGTAATATTTTGCTTGCATCTTAAGTGCAATGATTATTTATGAAACATTTTCTGTTGAACAGCTCAAAATTTTTTCTGTTTTGCAAAGATGAAGTATTATTCATCATTAAAATAATCAATCAAAAATAATATTGAGCATTACATAATCAATAAAAATTTTAATGAATATAAAATGCATATTATGAATATATCTGAGAAAATATATTTTCTTTGTGCTATTATTGTTTAAAGCATTGATATTTATAAAATTGATTTTATTAATCACAGTTTAAAATTACATTATATAATACAACTAGTGGAAAGTTGAAATAAACTAGTGGAAAGTTGAAAGAAGAAATTGAAATAATTCAGCAGAAAAAGCATCATAAGAATGTAGAGAGTACTTAATCATGTTAAAATTATGATGATAGACTTATGATAAAAATCTCATCATATAAATTAACTATTATTATTATTTTATTCAAAACATTTACTATCATTATTAATTTTTCTTATCATGGCACTAATATATTTTTATAAATACACATGATGATATAGTATAATTTACATTTGGCAATTCATAAGGTCAGTGTTGCAAATAAACAAGTTTTTTTAGTTTCTTTTTTCAATAAATAATAGAAAACTTAAATATATGTATGTATATAGTTTTTTTTATATTAAATGGATATTATTCAAAATTCCAACTGTTTAGTTATTTTATGAATTATCTAGGGAAATTAATTTTCTGACTACTACTGTTAATTTAGAATCTCAAGTTCATGTTTTAACTAATCCTGTTAAGCTGCATATTAGAACCATGGAATTTTCATAATAGAATTATGAAAATTTGCTCATATTAGTCATTATAGTAATATAATGACTAATATGTGCAAATTGTTAATGAAATATTATTAAAAGATTTTTATAACATTTTTTAAGAAAGTATTTATTTTTTAACAATGTACATTAGAAATAGATTGCTCATAAAGCTTTTTTTCTTGTTCATCTGATCATATTGTACATAACAGCATTTTTTCCAATGGTAAGAAAACTGGTAGCATATTTTTATAATGTGGCAAATTCAGAATTTTTCAATCTTCAAAGATGCCAGATTTTACAAAACTTACTGCAGAGACATGAAATTATTAAAAAATTTTCTTTTAAAATAAGAATATAAATCTATTTATGAAATTTCTCTATCCCACCTTCTGCTATTTAAAAATAAGAAAATAACAAATTTGTAAAATGTTGTATAACATTTATGGTTTTAAATGTTAAAGAAAAATAATAAATTCTTAATATAGTACATGCATATTGTACAATAGTGTGTGACATATTTTAAAATTTAAAAATTTTTTAAATTTTTCTATAAGCATTGAGGTAACTTCCCATATCCATGTAAGAAATCATAAGATTTTTCTTTTTCTCCTTTCCTTTAAAATGCTTATGTAATACTTGAATGTCCCTAAGTTCATTTTAATTATTAATTTATAATATTCTACTTCTGTGATTAAAAAATACTTAAAAGAATAGTACAACACATTTTTGAAAATAATTGTGTAATACACACACACACACACACACACACACACACACACACGTACGTACGTACGTACGTACACACACACACACACACACACACACACACACACACAAACACACAAACACACACACACAAACAAACAAACAAACAAACAAACTTGATATAAGATGCAACACACACACACACACACACACACACACACACACACACACACACACACACACACAAGCTTGATAAGACACCATCAGCAACTATTTTGGCAGCTAATTGGGGTTGGCAGTTTATCGAAAACATGTGTAGTATAGAAATGAAAAAAAACTCCAAATGTATTAAATTAATAAAATATGGAACATTTATATTTAGCATTCAAACTTAACATTTTTAAAAAAATGTATACTTTGCAGTATAGTATAGTAACCATATAAGTGCAGTACTATATAGAAAATATGTCCATCTGCTGTTCTCATCCTCTACTTTGAGTTCTCTGTAAAACACAATGTACACAGCCACTGTGTCCATCTGCTGTTCTCATCCTCTACTTTGAGTTCTCTGTAAAACACAATGTACACAGCTTACTTTAAAGTATCCTTATTTGCTCGGTACATAATAAACGATGGAAACGATCTGGTTCTTACTATCTTAAATTTTCTGTAACCAGGTATGGACAGACTTAAAGAGACACATGATTAACTGTTAAGGTCATCTATTCTGTACTTCCTTATTCCCAATTCAGAAAAGGACACATTTGGATTAATGTTGTCAATATATCACTTGGAATATAAAGAAACCTCAGCCACCACTCCACCAGTCCTGACTGCTATGGCCATAGCAGCGGAGAATGAGTGGAAAAGAACCAATCAAGCCGTAGGTAACACCAGTTTACCCACAGAAAGAAAAACAAAAATAGGAAATTAAACCGACACTTTAAAGTATCCTTATTTGCTCGGTACATAATAAACAATGGAAACGATCTGGTTCTTACTATCTTAAATTTTCTGCAACCAGGTATGGACAGACTTAGAGACACATGATTAACTGTTAAGGCCATCTCTCCCACCCACTGGTTACAGATGAATTCAGAGAGCTTTTAATATTGTATATACAGTACTGATAAACTTCAGGATGTAAGTCACCTTACATTCCTCTGGCAGATTAACAAGGACAAATACAATACCAAAATAAATATTTGTTTCGACGTTTATAGTGGCAGATGGTGTCTTATCAGGGTTTCATTATTCATTAACATAGGGAAGATTCCTTCTGCCAAATTTCTTGGCTATCAGCAAGGGTGGTGGTTTAACGGGGGCATCTTATTGGGGTTTGACTGTATATAAAATTTTATCAGGGTTTCATTATTCATTAACATAGGGAAGATTCCTTCTGCCAAATTTCTTGGCTGTCAGCAAGGGTGGTGGTTTAACGGGGGCATCTTACTGGGGTTTGACTGTATATAAAAGGCAATATTATATACAGTCTGGGAGCCTTTGTGAAATAGACAAGCAGGTCTATTTCACAAAGGCTCCCAAACCATTTGACCCTTTGGGACCAAACTTACTTTTGAGACTTCCCACAGCCCTGAAGGTAACATAGGCTACCTAAAATCAAAATCACCCCAGAGGTGAACATTTTGGGGTGGCAAAAAAATGCCTTCATTTAAATCCTTCAGATTGGTGTTTGAATTCAAGATTATATTATAGAAACATTGACCTGATGTCATCAGGGACATAATACTGCATAATGTCATAAAATCACTTCCATTGAATCCATCATAGCAGCAACATCATGCAATGGAAGCATAATGTTGCTGTTATGATGACATCATCATGACATTATATGCTGGCTAAATCAACTGGTAAAATCAGTGATTAAATTAGATGCACTATAATGAATTATACATCATCATCACAATGTAATAATGTATGAAATCACAAAAACAATTGTCATGTATAGCATCACAGTAATGTGACAGTGGAGTGGTGTCACTGTGACATCATTATGTGTGGTTATGTGATGTCATTGTGACATGAAAAATAGATAAGATCACATTATGATAACATCATGTAAGCCTATCAATGATGTTGTCATCACATAATATTGATAATTGATACCACAATTTTAGTTTTGGTAGTTTTGAATAAATTCAGAAAGAACAGCCTATCAATGATGTTGTCATCACATAATATTGATAATTGATACCACAATTTTAGTTTTGATAGTTTTGAATAAATTCAGAAAGAACAAATAATTTCTATCATTTGTAATTCAATTACTTGTGAATCAGAAAGCCAAAAGCACTATTAGCAAGGAGATATTTATTGATATAAAATATCTCCGAAAACGTTTTATATCGAAAGCCTCCGAAAAACGTTTTATATCAATAAATATCTCCTTGCTAATAGTGCTTTTGGCTTTCTGAGAACAAATAATTTCTATCATTTGTAATTCACTTAGTCTGATCGAATTAATTGATATAACATTTCAATAAACATGAGGTTTGAAATAGCAAGTGAAATCAATGCTTAAAGTAATTTTCCAATTAAAAAAAATTTTTCCTGGGACAAAAATTTTTCCTGGGTAATTATACATATTATTTTTAATATGTATAATATACAATATCACAGCATTTACAATTTCAATGTTACTCCAAATAAATCTTTCAAATCAAATATTAGAAAGATAAGCAAGTGAAATCAATGCTTAAAGTAATTTTCCAATTAAAAAAAATTTTTCCTGGGACAGTACAATGAAGATTGATAAAATGATTAATTTTTAATATATATAATATACAATATCACAGCATTTATAATTTCAATGTTACTCCAAATAAATCTTTCAAATCAAATATAAGACATGTAGGTTGATAGTCATGAACCTTCTGAAAATTATGAGGATTATATTAAAGATTGAAACTGTAGAAGAAACCATTATGCAAATAATCAAAACCAAGTTTTTCCTGATATATCTTTTCAAACTATGCCTGTGCAATACTGAGCATATTTTGCTAGCAATCATTATGCAAATAATCAAAACCAAGTTTTTCCTGATATATCTTTTCAAACTATGCCTGAGAAATACTGAGCAAATTTTGCTAGTTGTTTATAATACCTGTTATCATGTAGGGGAAATCAGAAAGAAGTTTAAAATTAGATGTAAAGAGCATAAATATATATTAACTAGAAAGATAAATTTCCACCAACTTGTATGGAATAAAAAACAATTTAAATTAAAACTTCTTAAAAATAAAATCCAGAACAAGCACTGAGATGGTAGAGAGTTCATATATTAACAAAAATACAATATGTAATATTTTTGACCAAAAATAGTCCTCATCAGCAGAACTTGTTGATTGTAAAAGAATTACATAGAATGGTTTTCTATGTACAGTAAGACACTGCTTAATACTGGTAGAGAGTTCATATATTAACAAAAATACAATATGTAATATTTTTGACCAAAAATAGTCATCAGCAGAACTTGTTGATTGTAAAAGAATTACATAGAATGGTGTTCTATGTACAGTAAGACACCGCTTAATATTGTTTTGATATAATGCGATGTTTTTGAATTCAATATTTTAATTTTTTTATTCACTTTGGCACGATTTTTAAAACACATAAATCTCCGTTCCATTAAAAATCCATTATACTCACATAAATCTTAAATCACATGAATTGTTGCTTTGATACTCCTATACTCCTTGCTTGTCTCGCTAATGCATTTGATATCAGCGATGTGCAATATATACAAAATTCAATCACGATCAATCATCAATATTATTTTACAAAAGGAACTTGCAATATAAATCTTAAATCACATGAATTGTTGCTTTGATACTCCTATACTCCTTGCTTGTCTCGCCAATGCATTTGATATCAGCGATGTGCAATATATACAAAATTCGATCGCGATCAATCATCAATATTATTTTACAAAAGGAACTTGCAACCGATTTTCTCAAAACAAGTTTAGCCACAATTATGGAAATTATGGATCACTTTATACAAAACGATCCAAATTTTGATAGAAGTTCAAAGGCAAGACAAAGTGTTATGGATGCAATCTTGCTATTGACAATTGCTTGCTGAATGAGAGGAAAAGGCAACTTGTTTATACAAAACGATCCAAATTTTGATAGAAGTTCAAAGGCAAGACAAAATGTTATGGATGCAATCTTACTATTGACAATTGCTTGCTGAATGAGAGGAAAAGGCAACTGCTTAACGAAAAAATTGTCAAATGAGGAAGTACCTTCCTCATCAGAAGCAAGAATTATTTATTCGAATATTTTTGATTTTTGTGAATGATTTATGAATACAAATTGATATTAGCCATAAAAATGTCTATGTTATCGTTAAAATGAATGATTTATGAATACAAATTGATATTAGCCATAAAAATGTCTATAATTAATGTAATATAATAGTAATAATATGTATACGTTCACTTATCCCCATTATTTATGTGTACAAATCACCTCGTTTAATGCTGTTTCATTTAGCACTTGACTTTCTTGGAACATATCCCCCATGTTAAACGAGGTCTTACTGTAATTCTTTTTCAGCAAATGATTTTATGGTACGTTTCCATAAATACCATTTATACGCTGCATAAATTAGATAAATTACTTCTTTTTTAATTGTCTATCATTTAATTTATTTAATTGTCATTATTTCATTTTAGATAAATTGTTTATTTTACACTTTAACTGTCTCTCATTAGTTAATTTATAGAATACCTAGTTATTTCATAGAATAACTATTTAAAGTGTCAAATTATTAACATATTACACAATTTAACGGACACGATCAGTTATTTTATGGAATAACTAGGTATTCCATGAAATAACTGCATTATATACTTTAACGGTAACATCTATAATTAATGTAATATAAAATAATAATATGTATACGTTCACTTATCCCCATTATTTATGTGTACAAATCACTTCGTTTAACGTTTTCACCTCGTTAAACACATTTAGCACTTGGCTTTCTTGGAACATATCCCCCATGTTAAATGAGGTCTTACTGTAATTCTTTTTCAGTAATTACTGTTTCATTGAAAAAAGTGAAGTTTAATATTTTTGTGAAATGGTACATTACAAACTATCTTTAATAAAAGATTTTTCAAATAATTCATGGGTTTACAAATGATTATATTCTAGTATTTTGGTTAGGTATATTACCATCCAAAAGAAATTGAACTTCATTTGAAAACTAAATTATCTATTATGAATTGCTACAAAAACAACCAACAAAATCAGTTTCAAAAAGTTATTTGTACTACTTTATCATGCACTTTTAATTCATATGCTTGCTGGATTCAATATGCATGATGAAAATCTAATCTTTTTATATAACTTTGTGTGTATTTTTACCATTCAAAAGAAATTGAACTTCATTTGAAAACTAAATTATCTATTATGAATTGCTATAAAAACAACCAACAAAATCGGTTTCAAAAAGTTATTCATACTACTTTATCATGCTCTTTTAATTCATATGCTTGCTGGATTCAATATGCATGATGAAAATCTAATCTTTTTATATAACTTTGTGTGTATTTTATAGGATAAATCATGTTGTAATTGAAATTTTGGTAAGAATTTTCTAGCAGGCTTTAGATACATGAGTTTTGTTTAGTTTATTTACGATAAATTGTGTGTATTTTATAGGATAAATCATGTTGTAATTGAAATTTTGGTAAGAATTTTCTATCAGGCTTTAGATACATGAGTTTTGTCCAGTTTATTTACGATATAATTGTTATTTATAGTGATAATTATGATCATTATTGATACTTCCTGTTTTATGAAAATGATGGAGTTCAATGAAATATAAAGTTGTTAGTTAAAATTCAGTATGAAAATTTTACAGAAAATGCATTTGACATCATTTAATTGACTTTAAAGCCAAGTAATAATTTTATAAAATGTGTGATTATTTTGTAAACAACCCATAAAGTACATTATTAAAATAATATAAATATAACAAGAAAGAAACTACAAAAAATTCTAATAGATGAGATTTTATTCAAATTTTTACAATACATAATAGAATATATTAAATGTGTAGAAATACTATTAAAATACATATATTTAGTTTTGGATTGTGTGACGAATGAGAAACCTGTATTATATAAATTGTTTCATATAATATGATCAGGCAATCATTTCAGCAGAACATAAAGAATCTATACATATTAACAAATCTTTGTTTTCAGCAATAAATTAAAATATTTAGTTTTTGTTATTAAATTGTCATTTAATTAATTGAAATATTTTTTCTTTTAATAAATTTAGAAGAAAAACTTTGGATGTATTTTTACATGAAGAAGCTGTTTATGGATTATCTGTGGATCCAATGAATGATAATGTTTTTGCAAGTGCTTGTGATGATGGACGCATTTTAATATGTGATATACGAGGACATGGTACTTCTGGTACAGTGTAGAATATATTTTAATTTCTAAAGTATTTTTAATTGTGCAACTTAATATAATCATAAATCTCTTACAGATCCTTTTGTGCTTGCAAATTATAATTCAGCATTTCATGCAGTTATGTATAATCCTGTAGAACCAAGATTAATTGCAACTGCAAATTCAAAAGAAGGAGTTGGTTTGTGGGATGTTAGAAAGCCAAACAGGTTAATGATTAAATTGTGTTGTTATATATATTGTGCTATAAAATTCATAAAATAAAAATTCTAAAACTGAAAAGAAAATCAGATAGACAATTTATTTGATTTAATTTGATCTATTTGATAGTCATATATTAACAACAAACTAACGGGATAAACCATTTACGAATAACCAAAACGCTCTAGCCAAACTTCCCCTGGCAGATAAAGTTTAAATTACATTTTATTACGACGATTATTATTTGAATAATAAAATAATAATCGTTGTAATAAAATGTAATTTAAACTTTATTCTCCAGGGGAAGTTTGGCTAGTTCATTTGTTTTATTCTATTTGATAGATTAAATATTTATTTGATTTATTTTTAGTTTTAGAAATTTATATAGAATTATCATACAATGCTTGTGAATATAAAATGATTACCAGTATGCTTAATAATATACTTAGGATTTGTAAATATTTTTATTTAAAATTTAATAAGTTATTTTTACTTATATTCAGAAGAAAATATTTTTTTTTTTTATAATTGGATCAGTTTAAAAATATCAATAGTTAAAATTTAACTGTCTATAAAATCAAAGTTGTAGTTATCTTGTGATTTATTAATTTTTTCTATAACAAATTGTATAAATTGTTCAGTCTAAGGACTTTTTAGTAGGAAAGGTTTTTATATATAGTAACACTGCAAACATAAAATTATATTCTTGAAAGCACTTTTGGCCTTAAAAGGCCATCTTCACTATATTGTGAAGTGATTGGTGTATATCAACATATGCAAAGTCGCGAATTTGAACAAATGCAATTCTATTAATTATAACTACATCTAACGGTCTAGCGACTCTGCAAATTCCAGAGTTTGGCCTGAGCTAGGTCTTTTCATTCTTATTTTCACATATCAGTTCAGTGGTAATATTTATGTAGATAAGATAACATCATTAACCGAGATAGCTCTTCCGGAGACTTATGCGATTTCTTTTATGCGGTCCCTATCCCCCGCACAAAAACAGGTTTGACTGTACTTGATCATAAACTATTCAATTTTATTTGTAAAATTCACTGTTTATTTTAAAAAGTTACTTAAACTGTGAAGATGATATTATTAAAACTCTATTTACCTTTAAAACCTACTGCATAAATTTATTAAATATAATTAACATATGTTAAATTAATTAGTGTCTTCTTCTTTCACAAGCCTTGATTGTCCCATTCAAATGGGGTTGGCATTTTTTATTAAAAATATTAATTAAAAAAATGGATATTATTTTAATAATTTCATTAACTATTAAATCATAAAATGAAAAAATTTTGCATTTTGCACAATGATGATTTAAGGAAAAAGACAGTACAACAAAAATACAATAAAGCATGTTGAAGAACAGCTTTTCTTGCTTACATATATCTGATCTACATTTGGTTTTATGTAAAATACAGTGGAACACAATTATAATGAAAATAGATATAATAAAACATCAGTTATAATAATATGGTTTTGCAGTCCCGACTGATGTCTATAGGTTAACATTGTATTAAAATACGGTTATTATGAAAAAAAATAATTGAACAGATAATTAATAAACATCGGTTAAAATGAAAAAATGGCTTCTCGCAAACAATTAAAATTTATTTTATAATTACTTTAAATGCCATTTAAATCAACAACAAAATACAATTTCCCCTCAAGTTGAAACAAACAGTTGTTGGGCTTGTTCCACTTCATCAGAAGAGGTGAGAACACTAACTGCATGTGTTACAAATATAGTATTGTACTCTGGTTCTGATTTCAGTTTCACATTTCGATATCAAAACTATATTTGTGTGTTATTTACAAAAGTGCACAACAATTGGAAATTTTTTCGTAATCATCTTTTTCAACCAAACAAAGTTAAAAGAATACTGAATATGTAACTTAGAGAGTATTTATAAGTATTCCCTTGTGTATAGCAATTTCTGAATCAATAAATGAAAGAAATTCTAGGATTTTTAGAATTTATTTAATAAAATAATTGTAAATTATAATTTACCATACTTTTGACATAATTCTCCCATTTTTGGCATATTTTTAATACACTAAAATATGGACATAAAAATTAGGCAAATTTTATCATAAATCTAATATAAAAAATATTGAATTAGTTCCATTATAACAGGCAGGTTAAAAAATTTCAACAGCAGCAAATAAAATACCCTTTACAAACAAATTACGGATTGCTACTCTGCCTAAAAGTAATCAACAAAATAAAAATAGCTCTAAGGATAAAAATAGGACAGGTCAAAGTCAACTTCCTCACACATGTATATAGAAGAAATGTATATTCGTCTTCATAACCCAGATGTCACACAAGACAGAGGCATGCTCCACCAACAAGTGCTGCAAATACTCTGATTCAAATCTGTTTTATTATGGGCTACCCTGTATAAATAATAGAAATTTTATGCTGCATAACAAGTATCCAAGAAAATGCACGTGCTTCTCTAGTTATGAATGGGAAAATTTCATTTTTAAATTTCACAAAATTTTAAAAACTCTTTGATAATTTTAAATAATATGATAACAGAATCCTCTAATAACCAATATTATATAAAATTACACAGTTAGTGATCCTGTTATGGCAGTATTTCAAAATGGTTGTGATTACAAAAAAAAAAACTTGCTTTATAATTGGAACTTTTTGTTTAAATCTGTGAAATAAGAAATTTCTAATTGATGCAATTGTGAAATATATAACAAAATGCAATATATAAATTTATTTCAGTAGTTTTTGGGGCCAATAATAACAGTATCTGAGTAGTATCTAATTTTATATTAACAGTATCTGAGTTATGAACAAAACTTGATGTACAAGTTATGTTCATAACTAGAGGAATGCATATATTTTATAATATGCAAAACCTTAAGTAGGCCAATAGCAAATGCATCAAAAATCAACACAATGCTCAATATGCATTATAAGATGGTGGAACTTTAACCTAAGGAATAAATTTTTATAATCGACTTTTATTTCAAAGTTCAAATATAAAGGGTATTTTAACAAAATAAAAACAGCTCTAAGGCAGGAAAAAACACATTTTAATAAGATTTTTATGGTAGTAGCACTTTTGATTACATTAAATCCTCTTCAGCTACCAAAAAGCAACAAACTACAAAAATATATTCTATAGAATGCCACAGTTCTAAAGTTTAAAAGGTGTTGCTATAGCAACTTAATATATTATTATTACCATATGATAAACATTAAATTAATTAAAAAATTAACAATAACATTAATTACATGTTACAGAGTAACCAACATATAATATTCACTAATCTAATAAGGTAACAAAAAAATAAGAAAAAAGAATAGTCTATAAATTTCTATTACAAATATATAACATAAACCTTATTTACTAAAATTACACCACTTCCATGCATTGCTTATCATAGCAGGGACTAGTTTATTAATTGGTTTAAAGTTCGTATTCCGTTTACTAAATATCGTTAGGGTTTCAGCAATTCTTCCTCTCTTAGGATCTTGTTCTTTAAGCAACAATTTAGTATTATTCCATCCAACATCTAAGTCTGAAACAAATGCCTGTTGTGCTAATGCTGTTGTGACAGCACTGTTCTGAATGTCGTTCATATGCTTCGGAAGTTGCTTTTTAAACGAGCTTGCCATATAACTTATATAATTAGCATTACTGCCAATGTCATTGTCATAAAATTGAATTTGGTATACACCTGAAAAGTATACCTCACTAATTTTATCTGTATCATTCCTTATACTTATGAGGTATATTTTCCACGTGTATACCAAATTCCATTCTATGATAATGACACTGACAGTAATGCTAATTATATAAGTTATACGGCACGCTCACTTAAAAAGCGAATTCCGGAGCATATGAACGGTATTCAGAACAGTGCTGCCACAATAGCATTAACACAACAGGCATTTGTTTCAGACTTAGATGTTGGATGGAATAATACTAAATTGTTGCTTAAAGAACAAGATCCTAAGAGAGGAAGAATTGCTGAAACCCTAACGATATTTAGTAAACGGAATACGAACTTTAAACCAATTAATAAACTAGTCCCTGCTATGATAAGCAATGCATGGAAGTGGTGTAATTTTAGTAAATAAGGTTTATGTTATATATTTGTAATAGAAATTTATAGACTATTCTTTTTTCTTATTTTTTTGTTACCTTATTAGATTAGTGAATATTATATGTTGGTTACTCTGTAACATGATAATTCGTATGCATTAATATATTTATTTACAAAACAAAATACTCTATTACTCTACGGCAAGGGTGTCAAACACGCGGCCCGCATGCGGCCCACAATGACTATATTTGCAGCCCAGCCAAC